>OY804594.1:17602617-17735117 GCA_963680895.1 Fragum sueziense
AGAATTTGAGAAAACTCCCTTATTGTATTAAGCAACATGTCCTGGTAATAATTCAAAAAGAAAATGTATAGGTCAGCGCACTTATTAATGAATTACAGCAATTTTTATCAGCTACACATGAATACAGTGACGCAAAGCAGTGGTAACTGCATACACACTTACGACTGTCTTGCTCTAAATAATCGATTTCCATCTTAAGAAAATCAGTTTCGAATAATAAATACACTTTTACTATCGAAAATGGTAAATTGTAATGATGTGTTATATTATTGAAAATATGGTAGCGAAACATTTAATTTACTACAGTAATGACCGAGTGTTCCGAAAAACTGGAGCATTCCCCCTTAAGTCGATTAAATCCGACCAATCGATCTATTACATATCGATTTTGCACGACATGGGTAATAAGAATTGGTCGGGGTTATCGAGCGTGATCTTCACCGCTCAGGCTTCTTACTTTGTTGTTTGTAATTTAAAATATTAGAGATCGCGTAGAAAATTGATCGGGAAGCGATTTTTAATCGGGTAGATATATAGATCTATATATCTGACCAAGAATCAATGGTGTCTGGAGATTGAGTGTGATGGAGGTAATATATCTTACACGACCTGCACCAAACCTGCAGTCGATCTCCTCGACTTGTACTTGTTTGATACTTAACTGCATCCCGATCAGCTCGACCTCTGTGTCATCAGGCCAATCGATAAAATCGACTGCAGACTTCGAAGTTGATCGACTAGAGATTGAGAAGAAATAATAAAGTACGGTTTTGGGGAACTTGGTTGATCTGATCGGCAGTGTTTCTAGAATTAAGTTCTGGCAAAATCCAACTAATTATATGTTACCACTGCCGATCAAATCAAGTCGATCGCTTGAATTCCCCGACCAATCCTTACAACACTACTTTTTCTCGATCTCTAGCCGATCAACTCGTCTTCAATAGTCGATTTGGTCGGATTGGCAGATGAAGCAGAGGACGAGTTAATAGTATCTGGATTCACTCGAGTACAAGTCGAGGTTATCGAGTGTAGGTTGGGTGCTGGTCGAGCGAAAGATATTAACCCGACCACAATCGATTCCAAGCAACTATCAATTCCCGGGCGGGTCGATTTTCTACCCGATCAATACATAGCCGCTTCCCGATCGTTTTTTTTTCACTCGATCGCACACCAATATTTTTTTACAATGAAAAAAAAAAAAAAAAAAAAAAAAAAAAAAAAACAAAAAAAAAACAGAAAGAAACCGAAGCGATTCAGATCAAACTCGATTACCAGACCATTTCCGATTACCTATGCCGATCAACATCGATCTAAACTCGATCGCTTGATTGGGCTTGATCGAGTTGATCTGGTCGGCAGTGGGAACCTATGATAAATGACTTCTTCTTGATCTTTAGACAATCAAACAATAGCCTCTACAGTCATTTTGATAGGGTGAATCGAGTACAAGTCGGGGTGACCTAATGCAGGTTGGGTGCAGGCCGGGTAAAAGATATCAATCCGATCACGCTTGACCTTCAGACACGACTGACTCTCGATTAGATCGATCTTCTAAGCGATAAATACATAGTCGTTCCTAGATCAATCTCCTACTCGGTCGCATACGAGAATTTTTGAAATGCCAAAAAAATTGAATTGGAAGTCCGAGCGATGTAGATAAAGCTGAATCACGTAAACTACTCCCCATTACACATGCCGGCCGAACTCGATCTGTGCAAGATCGCTTGATATGGTTTGTTCAATTTGATCTGATCTGCAGTGGGAAAATAGCATTATATGCGTTTCGGACGGTTTAGCCGCGATTAGGCAGTGGAATGACAGTGCTATGGCCGTGGAATGGCAGTGCTATGGCCGTGCTATGGCAGTGATTCAGACGCAATGTGGACGCGGTATCTTGTCGTGTGTTTTAACACTAGACGCGGTTGGAAGTTGTAGGCCGTGCTACGGCAGTGTTTCGGCAGTGGAACAGACGCCGGCGGCCGTGCCACGTCCATTCCGCGTCCATAGCACGGCTAAAACAAAATTGACCCAAAGTTACCGCGTCTAACCACGTCCAAAATATTTTGAGATTTTTTAGCCGTGGTATGGCCGCGGAACGGCCGCGATATCGTATGTGACCGGGCCTTAAGGAACAACATCGGGATAATTCTTAAAGGATGAAACGGTATTTTGCAATGTGATTATCGTCAGTTGGTATCTGTTGCTATTTAGGAAATGTTTACAGAACAACATCGTAATTATTCTAGAAATAGTTATTTCCTGGTGCATATAAGGCAAGCTGCTCTCTCTGACCTTAGATATTGTACTTATACATAACAATGATCTGTCAGCCCTTTCCTAAATAGAAGAACATGTTATATAATAGTAAAGCTGTTGCAGACAGATGACAAGTGGATACACACAAAAACGGAATGTGTGTATATTATAGCGCAGAAAATATTGAGACAAAAGAAGAAATTGCTGACCATCAGCATTTTCTTCTTTTGTCTCAATATTTTTCCAAACTCTTTACTATTTGATACGTAAAACCTAGGACTTTTTAGGGAAGAATTCAGACTAGAAACATGTACTTTCCTCCAGTACATAATTATATAAGTCGATGATCCGTTCTTCCCGACCTTTACGATTCACACTACATCGGCATTTTTCGGGCGACATCGTAATCATTCGACAGTAGAAAGTGCCGAATTTTTTGTCATCATAATAGATAAATTGTAAAAGATAGGACACCGACGAACGTTAACGAAGTCACCCGAAATATTAAGACGTCGTATGACTCATAAGGCAACATTACAGGTAGGCCTAATCTATTTTAACCCATTACCACTCATTGCCGCTTGTTTGGTACCCCACGAGATAAATGCTTTGGAAAACATTGTGGAAAGTGAAGACATTACCGAAAACGTCCAGACAATGTACAATCGTATTCATTTTAGAATAGATTATCGTCTTATCTGCAACATGTTTAGCTCGACTTTTCGAAGAAAATGAGAGCTTATACTGTCACCCGGGCGTCGGCGTCGGCGTTGGCGTTGGCGTTGCAACAAAGGTTAAAGTTTTTTCAAACATCAATAACTTCCATACTATCAAAGGGATTCAACCCAAACTTGGAATACTTATTCACCATCACACCCTCTACCTTACTACCAGGGCCCATAACCCTGGCTCCACTATATTTGGAGTTATGCCCCCTTTATACTAAGCAACTTAGAAAGTCGAGCGCGCTGTCTTCGTACAGTTCTTGTTTAATTCATACCACCCTTAAACCTTTGCCGTGTTGTAATGGGTTATAATATGACCTTCTCTGTCAGGTGATTCCGGTCAGTGACACCACAACTAGGAAACAGATCTGTATGGCGTGCGAATATGGTCTAAAGTCAATATAGCGCTACACCTATAATTAAAATAGGGGTAAACCGCTAGAAAAAGGGGTTTGGTGTCATATTTTTAGCGGTTCACCGATAAAAATATAGGTCTACCCATAAAATAAGGGTAGACCGCTATTTCAATTAACGGTCTACCGCTACATTAACGGTAGACCTACAATTTTATCGGGAGACCTCCACTTTCTTCGATAGCCAATCACAGAGCTTGTACTAGATAGTCGTTGATATATTTGACGCATATTGAAGGAGGGGTGTAACGAGCCATTTGATTGGCTACTGAGATTTCGAGCAGAAGGGTAATCAATAATGAGCGCTCTACCCATAATTTAGCGGTACACCGTAATAATTTAGCGGCAGACCGTTAATTGAAATAGCGGTAGACCGTTAGTTGAAATAGCGGTCTACACTTATTTTATGGGTAGAACTATATGTTTATCGGTGAACCGCTAAAATATGACGGTGGACCGCTCTACCCCTATTTTAATTATAGGTCTAGCGCTATATTGACTTTAGACCCTTTTCGCGCGCCATATATCTGTGGGTCAAGCACTGGGGCAGACGACAGGTCTTACTTATCCCTTTTCCAAACAAGTCATAAGTTTCACGTCCCTTACAGAAAAAGAAACTTCCGGGAAATATTTCAAAGGAAAGCGAGGAAATACTTTTAATAAGCATTTTCTCCTCTTGCATCGATATTTTTCGTAATTGGACACAAGTCTAGTTGCAAAAATGTAATCGAAACCTTTTTGAATTTTGATCTAGGTTTCGGTTACAATTCCTTCCAATTCGTTGCAATGGAGCAGGTACTGGAATGATTCATTCAAGCAAGTTTAGCATAGTCAAACTTCAAAATAAAGCTATGGAATGTAGTAAGAATGTTACCTGACAACAGGTTAACTATTTTTCAGTCAACCCAGCATAGTTTTATGTTAAAATCACTTTCAAGGAAAGTTTAATTTAATTTGGAAGCGGAGTACCCACCCACTTTATTCTACTGAGACTTGAATTTTCCGTTGGAAGAAATAATTGATAACAATTCTTGTTGATACTTTTTAACTGAATTTGTGCCATGGAATATCTTTTAATGGGATGTACATCTGATTAGATATTTTAGTATTCAAATATTTATGCAAGAAAATGCATTTTTCACTCTTTTGACTTGCTCCACAGGAAGGAATAGGGTGGACTAGTAGCCACAAACCAATACCCATCATCAAGTTTGTGGCTACGATATCGCAGCTAGACACAAGTCCTACCTATAACACTGTCCACTATAATTGTCGTATGTAGTATCTACCAAAATGGAACAGACCCGCCTTATTCTGAATTAGGAACTAATAATACACATAGGTCTTTCTCAATGCCTTCAATAAAATAAATTGATTTCACAACAGTTAGAATTCAAAACCGAGGGAGTTCACTTTTGATATGTATGTATTTAATGAAATATCGAACACAAAAGACAATTTTTTAATTGGACGTCCGAAAGGACGTACAATTCTTATAACCACTTTTGGACAGGCGAAATGGGTTTTCATTACCAAAAAACCCTTTCTCAGACTCAATTGCCAGTTGACCAGAATTCAAAATAGATTTTGCGACCATACAGGAAAACTGTCGTATCCTTTCCTACTTTCTATGTGTTCTCTAACAAATACTATAAGATTCATTGGCCGATTCAATTCATACCACGTCTTAACCAACTTTACGATCTTTTTTCGATTTAATCATTTTCTTGTAGTTTTTTGACTTTCGTAATATTTATTGTGTAAAGGGTAAGATCTTTAGAAAGCGATACATGCATACACTGTGGTTATAATGTAAACAGACACCCTATATCATCAGCAGCAGCGATAGCTCAAACGGGAAAGGATTAACCTCGCAACCTTTTTTCAGTTTGAAATTTGGAACGCCGTTGGTTCAAAACCAGTTCGGATTATTTCTTCTGTAAAATGTTTGTTTTTCTTGATGTGTTTACTGAAAACACACATTTTAGAATGATTACCCAATTTAATGCACGTATTGTGTATGATAGGTTCCTTTTCTTTGATCATTATTGTTTAAGTCTTTGACACATTTAAAGGAACGGGGTTTCCACGAGACGTACTTTGGAACCAGGGTTTTGAAATTGATTATCGGGGAGTGAGTTCATTTCGCAACTCGGGTTCGACTCGATGACAAATCGGGGTTCCATCTGAACAGCCTCAGATGAGACACTAGTGAAATCCACCTATTCAGAAAAATAGTTGCTCTCTTACGAGTTTTTTTTTCTCCATCATCTGTATCACTGATATTCGACAGTATCATGACCTATTTACATACTGATCGATGATCATGACAACAATGATTATTACTAGTATAAGACTAAGTGACAGCGATCTGTATTTATTTCGTTTAAGAGACCCGTTTACGTGTATTGAGCTAAGAAGATGAAGCAATGGGTCTGCAACAGATGGTACCTGGATGATCGTATGAATTATGTTTACAGATAGGGACATTGCTATTCTCAAATTTTCGTTGATAGTGATATGAAGATTTAAATTGCTTATTGTACTCCACTGCCATTTTCCCGACGGCACGTTCCCAATTTCTTCTTTATATGCACATCTGTAGATGTAAGGATGCTGCGGTAGTACTTGTATGAGGAATCCATGGTTAGATGCTCCAATTCATCTGGTATTTTGTTTCAGGAAAAGTATGTATTGAATTTGTTTTGTAACTACAACCAGGGAAAACTGCTACCGTGTTTTTTTTTCTTTTTTTACTCTAAACAGGAATAAAAATCAAAGTGCTTGGAGCACTATATTTAGACGCCTCTCATTGATTGAGCGGAATTGTATGTAAATGATCGGCGTTTCATTACATTATTTCGTTGAATTTGTGTTAAGATCGATTCTAAATCACTGCGGTCGTTTTTTCACCAACGATGGTGGAGATAGAAGTCGAACAAGAGTGCCATGGTCACAATATACGCCGCCACTTATAAAACTTGAGACAAAAAATGACATTGACAAGGATTTATAAATATTCACACAAAAACCTGTAAAAAGTTGTGTTCACAAAAAGGTTTTTATAAATATCCAGTCAAAAACCTGGAAGGAATTGCGTTCACGAGACTGAAATATAATTAAGCCCTAGAGACTAAGATTGAAGGGGGCATAACTCAGGCAAAAATCAATGAAGCATAAAATCCTTACTTCATGCACATCTACCAATTAAGGTAATAACATCCACCAAGTTTCATAAGGATCCAGTCAGAATCTTATAAGAAGTTGTGTTGACAAGGCTGCAATTTCAATCAGCCCCAGAGACTAAGTTTTAAGGGGGCATAACTCTAGAAAAATCAATGAACCATAAAATCTTTCCTTCATGCAAATCTACCAATTGAGGTGATTGACCAAGTGTCATTAATATCCAGCCATAAACGTAGGAGGACTTGCGTTGACAAGGCTGCAATTTCAATAAGCCCCACAGACTAAGTTTTAAGGGGGCATAACTCCTTCATGCACATCTATACTGTGTAAATTTTGACCTGAGCCTGTTGCATATGCAATGAGTAATTGTAATGTGGAATTATCGCTCTCCAGCATAATGTTGACACGAGAAGTATGTACAGAATACAAAGTAGTAATGCATATGGAAACTATCGACACGGCTCGACAGTGAGGGTTGCTGGCGAGTATCGATTATTCCGTGTCACAATTGCTCATTGAATATTCATCGGGTTCAGGTCAATATTTACGGAGTATACCAATTGAGGTGATAACATTGACCAAGTTTCATTAAGATCTAGCCAGAAACTTAGGAGGAGTTGTGTTGACAAGGCTGCAATTTCAATAAGCCCCAGAGACTAAGTTTTTAAGGGGCATAACTCAGGCAAAAATCACTTACTTACTTACTTACTCCTCTTCGCCCATGGTTGGGCATAGGGCCTTCACTACAGCTCTCCAGTCGGATCTGTCTTCAGCCTTCTTCTTCGCCTCGCTCCATGACAGTCTGACCTTTCGAAGCTCAGCATCAAGGGATCGTCTCCAGGTCAGTGCAGGCCTGCCTCGCTTTCTCTTTCCTTGAGGATTCCAATCCAGAGCTTGTCGGGTAATGTTTGTTGGATCTCGTCGTAGAATGTGCCCAATCCATCTCCATTTTCTGTCTTTAATGGTCTGCATGATAGGCTTTTGTTTTGTCTTCCTCCAAAGCTCTTCATTAGATATCCTCTCTGGCCACCTAATCTTCAGGATTCTGCGAAGGCAATTGTTCACGAAGACTTGTAGCTTGTGCTCGATGCTCTTGGAGTGCTTCCATGTTTCAGAACCATACAACAGTACAGGCTTCACGTTGGAGTTAAAAAGCTTTATCTTCGTGTTTAGCCGGATTACTGTGCTCTTCCAGATGTTTTGAAGGGAGCTAAAAGCACCTCTTGCTTTCCCGATCCTGGTCTTCACGTCTTGATCAGAGCCTCCTGTCTTGCTCACTACACTACCAAGGTATGTGAAACTCCCCACTTCATCAATCGGCTTCTCATTCAGCATAACTTGAGCTTCATTTCTGTTGTTGATTCTCATGTTCTTGGTTTTTTTGATGTTGATGTGGAGTCCTGTCTTCTTGGCTGTTTCGTCCAGACATTCAGTTTTCTCCTGGATGTGTTGGTGTGTATGGGACAGAAGGGCTATGTCGTCAGCAAAGTCAAGATCTTCGAGCTTTCTTGTGAAGGTCCACTGTAGTCCCCTTGGTTCTGTGGTCACAGTCTTCATGATCCAGTCAACTACTAGGGAGAAGATCAAAGGAGACAGCAAACAGCCCTGGCGAACACCCGTTGAAACGTTAAAGGGAGGGGATAGTTCCTGGTTGTGGATCACATGACAGGTTGTGTCTTGGTACAGGCTTCGGATAATGTTGATGATTTTGTCTGGAATGCCGTAGTGCTTCATGATTTTCCAAATAGTGGCTCTGTCTATGGTATCAAAGGCTTTGCGAAAATCGATGAAGTTGATGTATAGTGGTGACTGCCATTCCAGTGATTGTTCAATAATAATCCTTAGCGTTGCAATTTGGTCTGTGCATGATCTACCTTGGCGGAATCCAGCTTGTTCATCCCTCATTATGTTGTCTAGTGATGTTTTCAGACGTTTCAGGATAATTCTTGTAAGGACCTTGCTTGGTAGTGATAAAAGTTGTATACCTCTCCAGTTCTGACAGTCTCCTAGATCTCCGGACTTTGGTAGTTTGACAATCAGACCTGTTCTCCATTCCGATGGAACCTCTTCTTTTTCCCAGATGTCTTGAAGTAAGCCTATGAGAAGATCAGCTGTAGTTTGGCGATCTGCTTTCAGGGCTTCTGGTGGGATCCCGTCTAGGCCTGGTGCCTTTCCATTCTTAAGCCTTTTCACTGCGTCCATGATCTCATCCTTGGTGATAGGTCCTGTATTGATGTTTAGCTCCTCACCCTCTGGTATATCTGGGGGAGTATCAACTGGTATGCCACTGAGGAGTTCGCTGAAGTGTTCTCTCCATCTGTCCAGTTGTTCTTCTGGCTTTGTCAATACTCTACCATCCTTGGACTTGATAGGTTTGTCTGCAGTTGCTCTCTTTCCAGATAGTGTCCTCCTGATTCTATGCAAGGTCTTCATGTCTCCTTTGTCAGATGCTTGTTGGGCTTCAGTGGCCAGTTGGTTGACTCTTTCATTCTTGTCCATTCTACAGCTTCTTTTTACCTCTTTCTGTTTGACCTTGTATTCTGCTTGTATGGTCTGTCTCTGCATTCTGGTCTTTGCTTGAAGGAGTCTTTGTCTAATTGCTCTCTTCTCCTCAATCATCCTTTTTGAATTGTCAGACAGCCAGTCTTTATACTTTCTGGTGTTATGACCAAGAGTTTCTTCACAGGTGGTCTTCAGTGTGTCTTTGACAATCTTCCACTTGTCCTCAACAGTGTCTTGGTCTTGATGGGCAAGGGCCTGGAATCTGTTCGATACAGCTACTGCAAAGTGTTGGCACATTTCTCTAGAGCTGAGTTTGGAGCTGTCATATCGTGGATCTCTCTGTAGGTCTGATTTCTTAGTCTTGGAAATCTTGACTCTTAGCTTTGCAAGAACCATGTGGTGGTCTGATCCTATGTCTGCTCCTCTGCAAGCTCTAACATCCATCAATGATCTTCTCCATCTCTGTGATATGGCGACATGGTCAATCTGGTTTTCTGTGATCATGTCGGGAGAAATCCATGTGGCTTTGTGAACGTGTTTGTGTTGGAAGATGGTCCCACCTATCACTAGGTTATTGTCTCCACAGAAGTCCGCATAAAGTTCTCCATTTTCGTTCATACTGCCAATACCTTCCCTGCCCATTACACTGTCTCTCCCGCTGTTATCACTTCCAACTTTAGCGTTCATGTCACCTATCACTAATACTATGTCTCTCTTCGCTATATTGTCAACTACACCCTGAAGTTGCTGGTAGAAGTCTTCTTTAACTTGTTGTTCTGTCTGGTTTGTTGGAGCATAGCACTGTATTAGAGTCACTCTCTGAGCGTCATTAGCTCTCTCCGTGGTCGATTCCGTAAATCCGTCCGTATTTCTGTAGCTTCAGTTTCTGTAGCAAGCTGTTTTTTACGGGAGAGGGTTGCTAGCCCTAACCCAACCCTCTGCATTTCTCAGCACGGACTTGGCAAAAATCAACGAACCATAAAATCCTTCCTTCATGCACATCTACCAATTGAGGTGATAACATTGACCAAGTTTCATTAAGATCCAGCCAGAAACTTAGGAGGAGTTGCGTTGACAAGGCTGCAATTTCAATAAGCCCCAGAGACTAAGTTTTTAAGGGGCATAACTCTGGCAAAAATCAACGAACCATAAAATCCTTCCTTCATGCACATCTACCAATTGAGGTGATAACATTGACCAAGTTTCAAGAAGATCCAGCCAGAAACTTAGGAGGAGTTGCGTTGACAAGAAAAGTGGGCGGACGGACGGACGGATGGACGGACGGATGGATGGACGGACGGACAGACAGAGAAGATGACGCCAATATACGTCCGCCTCCGGCGGCGTATAAAAAGATGATTAAAAACAACAATGTCTGAGTAGAATACGAACCCAGGGCCTTCCGGATATAACATGTGTAAAGAGTACAAGGTGAGTGCTCTGCTAAGTGAGCTATCGCGGCTTTCATTTATGTAGCGCGTTGGCTTACATTTTTGAATAAATTGCTTTGTAGCGTACTTTATAAAATCAATGAAAAGTATAATTGACGACAATACTCATAGTAAACCGAAACAAGAAGACAAAAGTGCTAATCGCGTGGCCTTAATTGAATTTGGTAATCAAATTAATAGTGATTATTCATAGCGACAAATCAGTTGTCTTGAAACGGCAATCAAATCAATTTGAAGCCTGAGAAGGGTTTTCTGGTATTAAAGCCGATTTCGTATGTCCGAAACCGATCTTATAGAATTAAACACAGAAGAATGAATAAAATATCTTTCGTTCATGTACAATCCCGCTCAATCAATCAGAGACGTCCAATTACAGTGCTCTCAGCACTTTGATTTATGATTTGTGCTAAGCTCAAATTTTCCCAAGTTTTACATAAAATCATTACGGTATGGATCCAGTGCATGCTTGATTTGAAGGTGGTTACATTGTCATCCTTTCCAAGCAATACACATTCTTTATAGCATATTCAAGAACATTCTAGAAAGCATTAAGGTAGTCCAACCCTAAAGAAATTCAACCGACATCGGAATTTTTTGCGCGACAACATTATAACATATACAATGGTTACATAATATACTCTGGCCGTTTCGGACGACGTCCTATATTCGGTGATACGACGTTCCACTGCACAATGTATACGCTCTCCAAGGGCGGATCCAGGATTTTTTCCAGGGGGGGGGGGGTCCAAGCTCAAATTAAGGCTTAGGATGTAATAAATATGTAACGTTATACTTAATTTATATAGTCAAAATTTAATTTTCGGCTATTGCAAGGGGATGGGGGGGGGAGTCCGGACCCCTCCCGCGCCCACCCCCACCCCCTCTCTAGATCAGCCCATACTGTCGGACGAGTTTTGAGTCTGGTTAGCGTTGAACTACCATAATGTGAACAAGAAAATTAAATCTGAATCGTGATTTGGTTGTTTTTCATAACTGTTTCAGTCTTTTAATATTGAAAAATGCCTCTTACCTAGACGAGAAAATGACTAGATCTAATGAATAGGGGCTACATAATAATAATCTAGTTTGACCACAGAGGCCCGGTCACACCGATCGAGCGGTGCTAAAACGGTCCTAGAGCGGTAAAGAAAATCCCAAACCGCTCGTCACCGCTCACACACTGAGCAATAAGATCAAAGAAGACTTGCGTTGCTTAAGCGGTGCTCAGCGGAAGCCAGCGTTGCTGGAGCGGTTCTAGAGCGGTAGGTAACGATTGATTGCGTTCAAGTGAGCGTTCGTATAGCGGTGTTTTACGCATGCGTATTTTCACTTGGTATCATTAAAAAGAGAACTGGCACAGCATCCACAGAAAATTTTAAATGATTCTCTTAAGCCATTCCCAAACAAGACTTGGTTTTGACATCCCTGCTAGTAAACAATTGGAAAACATTGAGGTAAAAGAAGAAAAAAATGATTATCAGTATTTTCTCATTTCCCCCAATATCTTGTGTGTTATATTGCACTGGTTTGAAGCAAAGTAGACTTAAATGCTTCAAGGACTTGTTTGGTGTGATAGAATTAAGAAAAAAGTTCATGGTCCTATTCCATCTTCTCTGCTTGCTTCGAACTGAATTAAAATTGGTCACGTATTATTATAGTCATACCCTATTACGATTCACGGACCGTCGGGCTTATCGGTGCGACATCGTTAACATACTAGTTAAAAAATCGACTCTTTTCATCACCGAATATTTGCGACGTCGCCTGAAAAATACCGACGTCGTGTGAATCTCAGGGGTGGACTACCTTGAAGGAATTGCTGACGATCTTTAATTTAAATTGTTCTGTTATGTGATTCCCCGCTATGGATAATAAACACTGAAATATTCAGATCATGGGAGGTTTTGAGCATTTTCTTTCTATGTCAATTATTTTCAAACTATTTCATTAATGGACATTAAAAATATATCCTTGTTTTGAAAGGGATAATAATGTGAAATAACGTTTACAACAAAACAAAGAAATAAACATGGAAATATGTGTTATATGCACACAATACGCAAGAGTGACATCAGCTTTGCATAAAGTTCAATCAATAGCCACCACCCACTCTTTCCAATCCACTGATCCTGCCTGCCGAGGATTTGCACCAACGCTGTATAAAGCCTCTCTTATATTGTACAACCGGTCGTACGTGCTCCTGCGTGCGGTCTGCGTCTAAAACGTAGACATAGTCGTGCGATGCACTCACGTGCAACGTACGATTTTGGTGGACGCAACCACAACACAGACTGCACGTAGCAAAGAATTGACAGGACAATTCTTTAGCCTCTCTTACAACCCGTCGAGCGTCCTTATAAATCGTGCGTTTTAAAACGCGGGATTTATAGGGATGCACGACGGGTTGTAAGAGAGACGTAAGATTCCGCTGCCTCTTTCCATTACGCGAGGATGTGTTTGGCCTGACACAGCGATGGTATTTTCCAAGTTACCCTCTTCTCTTCGAGCCCAAGGCTGAACGTTCGATGAGAACCACAGAATGCATTTTCAAAAGTTTTGCAATTGACCCATCGAAATTCAGAGAACTTTGTGAATTAATATTCCGAAAGACTCCTCCGCTCTCGTTGTGCAGAAATTTCTATGCATTATATCACAATCCTTTACCAAACCAGACTTGGTTGTGAAATCCCTGATAGGAAAGGCTTAGATAACGTTGAGGCAAAAAAGAAAATGTTAGTAACCATCATTTTAACATTTTATCTCAATATTGTCAGATTCAAATTTTAAATGAATCCTATTTTTACTGAAGTCTGTTTTGTCATCTTCGACAGCTTTCTTTTCCGATAGGTGGCATGTTTTCACAGACTGTCAGAGATTATTACATGCGCAGACAACGTTTTGTGTGTGTTGCAAGCAAATTCTGTGGTGGCATACCCGAGGACAATCAGAGCGTTCATAAAGCGGACCAAAGCGTTGACGAACTTTCGTATAGCGGTTTCCAACTTTATCATAGCGGTGGTTTAGCGGTTGTAAACGGTGC
Source organism: Fragum sueziense (assembly GCA_963680895.1). Classification (NCBI taxonomy): domain Eukaryota; kingdom Metazoa; phylum Mollusca; class Bivalvia; order Cardiida; family Cardiidae; genus Fragum; species Fragum sueziense. Next base: position 17,616,191 of record OY804594.1, read on the forward strand.
CAGAGCGGAAAATTGCCCCGTTCTCACCGCTATAGCACCGCTCGGCCGGTGTGACCGGGCCTTTACAGAGGTATAACCCTTTCCCGAACAACGAAATGTTGGGATAATCAAATTGATAAACTCCTGTAGGCAAACAAATTTGGTGTTAAAAGGAAAAGATTTGTGTACAATATAATACAGAAAATATTCAGACAAAAGGAGACAATGCTGGTTATCAGCATTTTCTTCTTTTGCCTTAATATTCTTAAGCTTTCTCAGCCAGGCACGTCAAAACTGGATCTTGTTTGGGAACGCGTTAAATGAGAGGATTGATGGCTTTTCAAAATGTGATATTACACTTACTCTTCATTTAACCCTATGTTGTTGTTATTCATTCGAGACGATTCAAATGAGTACCCACAACATAGGGTTTGATTTAAAATGAATCTTCACCACCTCTTATTTGTTCATCTGACCGTATTGAAGTAAATCGATATTTCTGTTGACACTTTCCAAAACAATGCATATTTTAGGAAAGTTAAGATTTGAAACTGTTGCAGTCAGTAAAATGCATTCTTATTTGAAAAAAGAAAGATGTGTGTTTATAATAACACACAAAAGTAAAAGGGGATACAAATGAGAAAGGTAGATGATATTTTTATTTTATTTTTGCGTCAATATTTTCCTATTTTCCTGTGACGGGTCACATAATAAGAGGACATTTTGACGTCTGTCTTCAACTTGTTTCATACACGTGATTTTAGCTATATCCAGCATCATCCAATGAAAATTTTCACTTTTATAATATTATTTAAACAATATTATTGATTTTTTGGGATTTTGGTGGCCATTTTGTAAATAATCTAGCCAATATGAAGCAAAAGAGCCATTTTCAGCATTGAAACATATTTCATACCTTTTGCAGACTCAATGTTACTTAAATGTTACGAAGCTAATATTTGAGTACTTAGTCAAATTTTTATTTTTTCATGGTGGCCATCTTTGAAACCATCCAAAATATAAGGAGTGCATCGCAAGATATCATGTTTAAACATCTTTATTCAGAAGTGGGTGGAAGGATGCCCAGTGAACACATTGATACCACTTCTGGCCCTGTCCCACATAAGCGAACTTTACACCGAATGCATACCGAACTTAATTCGGCATATTCGTTAAAGGTTCGTTCCACAAACGGTTTATGTTAAGTATGCTTTCGGTGCTTTTTATGTGCTTTTTGGTGACATTCGTCGGTGTTCGCAGACACCCAAAAATGCTTTTGAGAGTGCACAATTTTTTTTCGACGAATGCAGCAATCAAAATTTTCGGAATGAGTTCGGTAATGGTTCGCAGAGGAATTTGTTATTCGTTGCTTTCGTATTGGTGTCAGTAATAATTCGCCGACGAATTCCTGGTCGGTATGTGCGTCATGATCGCACCGAAGGGCAAACGTTTGCACTCCGATGAAGGTGCGTTTATATACCGATCCGACCGAAAAGGCCAACGTACACGGTCGCTACAAATTCGTTAAGTGTTCGGTGCATGGTCGGTACAAAATCGTCGAAAACCAAAGTTCACCGAATAAAAGGGCGACCAACACTGCGCATTTCGTCCTTGACTTTCGGTACAAATTCGCTACGAATGTTCGCTTAGGTGGGACAGGGGTATCCCATAGATTTCTTAGGGTTTGCATGGTGATTCCTCCTGGCCCATGGACTACTATAGTGCACGAACATTAACCCGGGACATTTGTATGTGTAATTAACCCCATTTCGGCAATGTTTTCTGAAGGCGTTTAACTGACGGACTTTCCCGGCTTTTTTGTGCGTCGTCGTTACGTACCCCAACTTACTCGGGCGCGGTCGTAAACATTCGGCGGTGGAGAGTTCCACCGCCGAACGTTTTCGACGTCGCTCGAATAATTCCGACGTAGCGCAAATCTCATTAGGGGTGGAATACTTTAATAATATTGGTACACTTTAGCAATCACGCACATAGCCAGTCTCTTAAACAAAGTTTTAATAAAAGTGAGTTTAGATTGCAGGTCGAAGAATTTTTAGAGTCAGCTGATAAAAAGTAGCCGACGACTTACTAGTTGGGAAGCAAATTTTGCAAAATTTGCTTCTCTTTACAGCCACCTTTCTCTGCACTTTACCATTCTCTGCATACCACACAACATCTTCCAGTCCTCCTCACTATAAATAGTTCTATCAAAAGCAAATATTAATGAGGTAACAGTCACTCGAATATTCAATATGTAAGTCTGAAGTTATGTGTAGATATTGAATTGTGTGACTGAAAATGAAACATTCAATTAATAATGTCTGTAAGAGAAGAAAAGACCGACGTAGTAATTTGCTTTATTATGGTTCAAAGATCAGTCCAATGGCCTTCCTTGTAAATGGGTCAGTCAAGTTTACTGAACTATGAAATATATTCAAAGCTTACACAAACGATAAATATGCATAAGGTTGTGCTAAAAATAGATGTACAACTCCAGCATAGAATCAAAATTCAAGGTATTTAGATGGACAATCAAAGTACATAATCAAAGTACTCTATGAATCAAAGTATTTAAGGTATTCAAATGGATAATCAAAGTACTCTACTTCTGGACAGGCCTGCATTATTAACAAATTTGCTTCCCAACAGTACTTTCAGTACTTTGATTTTTTGTCGGTTGTTAGTTACATACAAGTACTTTTGGAAAATGAACGGAGCAGGCGGAATTACATCAGCTATTAGCTGGATGTGACTCTCCAACATACTATGCCTACATGTAACCTAGTTTGATATATTACGTACTTTTTAAAGTTCTCTTTTCGTAAAGGGTAAAATATTTTAAGTAGGAAGCAACATCAATAAGTCAATATTGACAATTATAGAATTATACTTAATTTACTGCATCATTTAACATAATCAACTATGAGATCTAAATATTTCAATTTCGACCAGCTTTTCAAGGCCCAATCCCTCGTTATTTTATACTTTCTTACATGGTGTCGCCTTTCATCCAAAACCTAGTAAATACAACTAAGAAGAAGCAGCAGTTACGGTTTTTTAAGAAGAACATCGATATAGGAATTGCTGTACCAATTGCAGCACACTTACTTAAAGCTTATTAAAGTTAGAGTATGCATTTATCTTAAGCCATTACAAAACAAGACCTGGTTTTGACGTCCTTAGTAGAAACAGTTTGTGAAAACATTGAGGCAAAAAAAGAAACTGCTGATAACCAGCAGTTTCTCCTTTTGCCTCAATATTTTCTTGGCTATATCACACACAATTTCAATTTTTATTTACATCCATTTTGTCGTCTGCAGCAGCTTTTGAATAGGACCTGCCTAAAATTTTGTCATTTGGGAAAGGGTTAAACGCCAATAGTTGAGAAATCCACAAAGCGACATGCATGATAAAATACATCCTATAGGCTTTGCTTAAACTACTATTCATAGGACTGTCTTGTTTGGGAAGGAATGACCCATTACTACACAGTGGCCTTTTTGACTCCCTTAAAGGTTTGGAAAACATTATGGAAAATGAAAAAATTGCTTGTAATACGCTATTTCTTTATTTCCAAAGATGTTTTCTATCCGAAAAAGACCAAGATGATTAAAATTTTAGATTCCGTGCATTTGAAATTTTCGTCAGCAACATCTCTGATTTTGAAGTAGATCTAGTCTAAAATATTGCCGTCTGGTAATGTGTTAACCCTTTCCCAAACGACAAAAAATTAGGGTCTTTCAATTTGGAAGCTGCTGCAGACAACAAAAGGCATGTTGTTATAGATAGAATTTGTGTACAAGATAACAAAGAAAATATTGAGACAAAAGAAGAAACTGCTGGTTATCAGCAGTTTCTTCTTTTGTTTCAATATTTTTCCAAGCCTTTTCTATTAGGGATGTCAAATCAGGTTTTGTTTGGGAAAGGGTTAAACTGCTTTGTATGGTATGTTAATAGAGAAGAAGCCGTTTCTATCAGAATTAAGGCCTAATTTAGAATCTTATTCAGCTGTTAATTAGACTGGTTATTTCTAGTTCTTCTGTCAATCTTATTTGGGACCACGAGAAAATGTGGTACGAAAGGGAAATTTTGAACCATTTTCCACACAGCCACAAATTAAGGGTCATCAATTAAAAATGTCACGAAAACGACAAAACGGGTGTTGAAAAAAGAGGTACTGGGTACGTTACAGTGTTATAATTACATGTATATGAATTAACATTAAGGTTTACGAACTGAGAATGAAAACACCAATTTCTAGCCATACAAAATGCACCAAATTACACACACTTGTAAATACTCTTCACATATGTTGATTCACCAGGCCGGATTTCAATATTCTGCTTCAAGAAGACAATAATTTACAAATATTATTTTACTCTATTTTCATATGCAAGGGAGGTAATTTTGAACATTTTTGTCAAATATTTCCATAAGTATGCATTAATTCAAAATTTTAAACCATACAAAATGCTTATATTTGTATTTGGAATGGAAATGTAGCACAGATTATGAATTACTTGTGCTTTTCAAATTTCACCTCTGGCTCTGCATTTCATTCTCAGTTCGTAAACCTTAAAGACGATATCGAGGCGATAGGCGAAACTGCTGCTTTCGGTGTGTTCTTCTTTGGCATCATTGTTTTGTCAACCCTTTTCATACGGGAACGTCAAAACTAGCACTTATTTTGAAAAAGGCAATATCATCTAATGAGTAACCACAACATAAGGTTTGATGAACAATAAATGAAATAGTACATCTTGAAAAGCCATCATTCCCTCTTCACTGGTGGTGAACTACAACAATTTTCGATACAACAAGGTATAGATATTTTCCGTTTAAATGTATAGTCTATCGGTTATAACTGTAGACTTGTATACAAACACTAAATTACAAATACATAGTTTTAACATTTACCAAACCATTTATCGTAAGCTATACGAGCGAATTAATGTCCTAATTCTTTTATTTTCAAAAGAGGAAGTGTATGTGTTGAGCCGTTTATCAACAACACGAAGTAAAGTGTTTGTATACAAGTCTACATTAATTTTATAGCCGATGAGTTATAAGTTTATTGATTTTTTTCTAATGACAATGTACAATAGTCCCAGCCGAAAATGAGAGTGACGTAGGCTGATGTTTACTGCTGCAAAACCAATCAATTCGTCTGATTTGCACCGTTACAAATACGAACAGAGTTCATTGGTTGTCAAGTAGTAAACATTAGCCCACGTCACTGTCAATTTCGGCCGGTACTATTGTACTTGTTCTAAAAACAGACCGGGTTTACCGTTTTGTATTGACAAACTGTCGGTGTTGTTACAAAATCTCGTAACTACGGCTTCGATAAAGCCCTAGTTAAGATAATTTATAACAACACCGACGGAATACATTGATCGCGAAAAAACGTCCCTCGCTTTGGCCGAGTTCAGCACCAGTGCTATTATCTGTAGCTCCACAGCAGAGTCAGAAAGTTCGTCTATTTAATGTGAGACAAACGACCAAATCAAATAGCAGAAGAGAACACATTTTCTTCTGCCAAAACATTTGGTAATTCTGCTAATTTAGAACTAATATATCGTTGCTTTTCAGCGAAAAACCTCGTAACTGCAGCTTGTTTTAAGCTGCAGTTACGAGGTTTTCGTTGAAAAACTACGATTTTGTATAATTTAGAACTAATATAATTGTATATTCAGTAAAATATCATGGCGTGGGTGTAAAGAAATTAGCTGATGTTAAAAAAGATGACATAAAGAGTCTTTAACATTATTCAGTCTGATATAGATTGAAGAATGGTAAAATATGCATGTTAAAAATGTCGCCAAGTGATTGTATTCAAATTGAAAGAGAGGAACAAATACGTGGTAAACGTTCAAGGAGAATTAAGATTATCAATTTGCAATAAAAGGATGAATGTCAATGAGGCCCTTTCCGTGACAGAGCCCGATTTTTTTCTTTTTCACCACACATGACCACTAACATATTGGCCTTATGTACGCAAAGTATCAACTTGAATGGAGCCTTGGATTGGAAGATGTATTAAATCAAAGTGGGTGGCGACAATTAAGAAAACGGACTGGGTCACGGAAAGGGCCTTTTCTGACAACCGTCCTTTATTAGGAATTTCAGAATTTGCCACTTTCTGGGATTTCACCCGTTCCAAAACATAACACCTCGGAAAGTTGCTGCAGACGACAACACGTTTGTTTATAAAGGTATGATTTGCGTATAAAGATTGTGTGAAATGGATGGGATGATTTATTCTTCTATTCGTGGAAAGATTTTTCAAAATGTATGGTGGCCAAAAGGTCACATGTTTGCCGGGTATAGCCGCGTTTTGATTACCGCATAAACTGTTCCGACGTTTTTCTTGAAACCCTCGGCTATTCTTGTGACACCATCATTCTAGGTCTCCAAAATGGCGTTATTTCTAAGAAAAGTGATATCTATTCATACTTAACCCTTTCCCAAACAAGACCTAGTTTTGACGTCCCTACCAGAAAAGACTATTTTCTGTGCCATATTTTACTCAAATTATATCTTTAATAACATCCATTTTGTCATTTGCGGCAGTTTCTGAATTGGATCACTCTAAAAATGTGTCGTTTGGAAAAGGGTTGAAAAGAAACTTTTGATATATTTAAGCTGTATAGTGGACTACGGTCGGAAGCAAATTTGTTGTGGATTCTCTCTGATTAACTTTTCCCCATGTTACTGGTTCCCATTGTATATCTACAAACCTTGAAAAAATGGTACCAGTTTACCAAAAATAAGTACAAATCAAGGTCGTGTGACTCAAGGTTGTACCACATGAGGTGTTTCTTTGTGAAAATAGTACCCCATAAGAAAAGTACCACATAGACAGCGAATGTTGGTCCGTCCATCCTTCCGTCAACAATTTCTTCAAACATCTTCTCCTCCTAAACCAATGGGCCAATTTTGACCAGACTTGGCAGAAATTGCTCCTTGCATGACCTTTAATTTTTGATTTATTTTTTCAATTTTTGATTCGTCAAAAAATGTGTGCGTGGCAGGGTGGGGCTTATCGGACATAGAGAAATCGTTAGATAATTCTTTAAAAATCTTCTCCCCCTTAACTATTGGGCCAATTTGAACCAAACTTGGCAGAAATATTCCTTGGTGACCCTTTCCAAAAAATTTTTTCGCGAATTTTCGATTCGTCAAAAATGTGGACATGACAGAATGGAGCTTATCAGAGTTAAAGAAACTATAAGAAAATTCTTTTAAAATCAATCTTCGGGCAAATTTTTAACCAAACTAGGCAGAAATGTTGCTTGAGTGACCCTTTTCAACATTTGTACATATTTTTTTATTCGTAAAAAATGTTGGCGTGGCAAGGTCGGGATAATCCGACCTAGAGAAATAGTTATATAATTCTTCAAAAATCTTCTTCTCCTTAACCATTGGGCCAATTTGAAGCAAACTTAGCAGAAGTGTTCCTTGTGGTTGCATTTTCAAAATTTGTTCACAAATGTTATATTCGTCAAAAAATGTTGGTGTGGCATGGCAGGGCAGGGCTTATCAGACTAAGGCAAACATCTATACTTGCCAAGATTTACTACTTTTCACCACCCAATACCACGGCAGAGAATCATGTGACACAAAAAATTCAGAAAATCGCCAATGATTTAGGTACTTTTCCAATTTGAATTCGGAATTCACAGAGAAGATTGGAAAACACCAGGGATTAGCTGGATATGGTATATATCTTACAAGTCTGATGATAAAATATTATTGACGACTAACCAAAATTGATTTCTTGTCAATAACGTCTATGCCTATTGGCATCTGATTTTTAAAGGATCATTTGTATTCAGCAAATCCCTGTCGTTTTCCTGTCTTCTTTGTTCCAAAATTGTCTCAAATCGGTCATAATTATCTTAACCATTTCCCAAACAAGACCTGATTTTGACGTCCGTAATAGAAAGGGTTTGGGAAAATGTTGAAACAAAAGAAGAAACTGCTGATGACCAGCAGTTTCTCCTTTTGTCTCAATATTTTCTGTGCCATATTTTACGCAAAACCCTATCTATAATAACATATATTTTGTCATTTATGGCAGTTTCTGAAGTGGATCACCCTAGAATTTTGCTGTTTGGGAAAGGGTTAACAGAGTTATTGAAATATATCGAAAATGTTGTGTCACGCGGTTCCCAATCGTACAAATGCCATTTTTATACGATACTTTCCTCGAAACTTTAAAAGTCATTTTAAACGGTATTTTCCCTCAACAACAACAACAACAACAACAACAACAACAACAACAACAACAACAACAACAACAACAACAACAACAACAACAACAACAACAACAACAACAACAACAGAAAAAATAGAGAAAAAAACAAAACAAAAAAACCACTGTTTAATACGTGCCTGACCTCTAATAACCAGATCAGGTTGCTTACTCCCTGCTGCGAGTTCACTGTATGACAGCTGTCATATAAAACACAGTGGTATTTGACCCTGTAACGATGGTTTGTAAACGGTCTTAACCATTTCCCAAATAACAAAATGTTAGGGTGATCCACTTCAAAAACTGCCACAAATGACAAAACGGAAGCTATGAAAGATAGGATTTGTGTAAAAATATGTCACAGAAAATATTGAGACAAAAGGAGAAACTGCCTATCAGCAGTTTCTTCTTTTGTTTCAATTTTTCCCAGGCCTTTTCTATTAGAGACGTCATAACCAGGTCTTGTTTGGGAAAGGGTTAACGTAATAAGTTTGCAAAAGTACATACGATTGATTCTGAAATAAACGTATCTGCCCTTTTTACCTAATATGGTCAGTGAGAGGGGATCTCTAGTTAAATCCCTGTCCCAAACGGCAAATATTCAGACAAACCTAATTCCAACGCTACTCTCTCTTATGTATTAGCCAAATACCACACAATGACTCTTCTTGACTCCCCAGAAAAAAGACTTTGGAAAACACCATGTTTTCTACCCAGAAAGACATAAGAAAACCCCGTAAAATCTTGTTCACTTGAAATTGTCGTCGGCAAATCTTTCAGTTTGGGACAGTACAATTTTTTACTGTTTGGTGGTGGGTTAAGTTATACCATCAAACATTAGATACCGATTTTCCGTAGTTCAGGCGTCACCGTGGACACTAGCCTGGGTCTAGACTTGGTCAATAAGATAACGCATAAAAAATCAATACCCGTTACATATTGCGGCACCCGTTTTTGATCGTGTTGATATTTAGACCGGAGATAGTGAAGAGGGAAAAATGATCAGATTGGAACCAAGACTAGTGGACAGGGTTGACACCCGGAAATTGATTCGGGTATACCATCGTCAATTTGCGTTGTAACGAATGAAGCCCGAAGTGGAGCGATGTGTTTGATATCTAATGACGGATGATATTTCTCTAATATTTCTCTATCACCTGACTCTATATTAGAGATATAGATGAAAGGGATCGAAAACTTTTCAAAATGCAATATTAAGTTATTGTTCATCAAACCCTTTGTTTTGGGTGCTCATTGGAATCGTTTCGTCAAAAGGATTCAAATGATCACCCACAACATATGGTTTGGATTTAAAATGAAATTTTAGGATGTCTTCAATCCTTCCTATCTGTTGCTCGATGACTTGACTATGCATGCTATTGATGTGACATCAGGGTCATAATTATGGCATTTTAGGTCACTTGTGAAACAAGAGGACTCCGAGGCACTGAAGCGCTCACCTGAGTTTTTCAACACAGACCAATGGTTGATTTATAAAGATTTTTTTCATGATTTCTCTAAGTCTGCCCCGCCCTGCCACGCGTACATTTTTTGACGAATAAGAATTGGAAAACAATTTTGAAATGTATCACCTAAGGAACGTTTCTGCCAAGATTGGTAAAATTGACTCAGTGGTTAAGGACAAGAAGATTTTTGAAGAATTGTTAAACAATTTCTCTAAGTCTGATAAGTCCCGCCCTGCCACGTCTACATTTTTTGACAGATCAAAAATTCATGAACACACATTATTAGTAGTCACTCAAAACATATTCCTGCCAAGTTTGGAACAAATTGGACCAATAGTTGAATTTTCTCATTGTTTCTATCAGTCTGATAAGCCCTGCCCGCCACGCCCACATTTTTGACGAATCTAAGATTTGAAAACAAGTTTTGAAAAAGGTCACCCAAAAACATTTCTGCCAAGTTTGGTAAAAATGACATAGAGGCTAAGGAGAAGAAGATTTTTGAAGAATTATTTTTAACATGTATTCTAAGTCTGATAAGCTCCTCCCTGCCACGCCCACATTTTTTGACAAATCAAAAATTTATTAAAAGGCAGGCATTGAAAACAGTCACTCAAGAAACTTTCCTGCCAAGTTTGGTATAGATTGGACCAATAGTTGATTTTTAAAGAATTTTCTCATGGTTTCTCTAAGTTTGATAAGCCCCACTCAGCCACGCCCACATTTTTTGACGAATCAAAAATTTGAAAAAAAGTTTTGAAAAGGGTCACCCAATGAACATTTTTGTCAAGTTTGGTAATAAATGGACCCAATGGTTAAAGAGGAGAAGATGATTAAAGAAATTTTTGACGACGCACGACGCACGCTAGACAGAGGGTGATCACAAAAGCTCACCTTGAGCATGTTGCTAAAACGCAAAAAAAAAAAAAAAAATGCAACGTGAAGTATTTAACCATGTGTCCATTTTCGAGTTTTGTTATTATGTCAGTGGCTTTGTCAAGGTAGTCTGGATATGTCTTGGGCTCTGTATCTATGGCATATTTTGGTGTATTAGTTCATTTTAGAACTCGTGTCGTCGCTAAAATAAGTTATATCGAAATACACATTGAATAGATCGTACGTTAATGAGTTAAACATTAACGATTAATACAAGTGTATCTATCAAATATGCAAATTGATTAATATGGCTTAATATTTTAGATACACGAATTCTAAAATGGATAAAACCCCAAGCTATGGCGCAAAGACAGAGTCCGAGACAGAGGTAGCCTACAATGACAGTTCCGCTGTCAAAAATCTTTTCAAATTCTGACTTTGTTCCTTATTTGTTAGGCAGGGGAGGGTTTCGCCATTCGAGAGTGGTATGTAATTCTGGTAAAGGAAACTTGGCTATTAAGCAATGAAATATACACTTATCTGTGTTGTTAACATAAGAATCACAGTGGGTCAAGCCACGACAACAACCATGTGAGGCCGACAGATAAAGACATCCAGACAAATGGTCGTAGGGGATTATGTCATTCTCCTTTTTTGCCTTTTAGCACTACAAGAAAATAAAGGAACAACAAATTTTGTTTTGGTCCATAATTCATGGCCACAGAGAATGCGAACAACATGGTCTCTGCAGTTTTCATGTCGTGACTACGTGTCGTGACTAAGAGGGCTGTTAATAAAGTATCCGGAATGGTTTCATAACTTTTTAATAGATGTACTAATTGTAGCGATATTTTCAACACTTATACTGTGTGGAACTATGCTTTTAATCCAGCAACACAAACTATGTTGTTGGCTTCAAGGCACGTTCTGCAGTCGCTATGGCAACTACATGCTTGGACGGATACAACGTTGGAAAAGTATGTATTACACATCTAACATTTGCATCTGTTCGATACATTTGCCACTGCACGATATGCACATCTCCCACTTATGAATCCATTTGTCAACAAAGTATCTGACTGTGCTTGGGTAATTGTATGGATAGTTTCTCGGACAAAACTGGCAAATCATTAACGTATTCGCCGACGTCATGTTGGAACGTCCAGATGTATTGAGGTCAGCAACATCACGAGTAGAATCGTTTTAAATAGATTATACCACTCATAAATGCTTGATCTTTTTCATAGTACTATTCCCATACGTGTTCATTGTAATAAAGGTTGTCTCTGATTTTAATTTACCCATTTACACGCAAAATATTGAATACCACTGCTCAAGCACCATAATTGCTATATAAGCAAAGTAATGTATTACCCTATGTTTGGTTCTAGAATGATTGGCGCCAAAATGACAGTCGATGACGTTACGTTCGCCGAGAAAAAGAATTCGGTCAATGGTAGCAAACATTTTAGACAACTTTTGGTGTTAAAAATGCAAAATCTGGTAGCTTTAAAAGTAATAATAGATAAGTCACATTTTGGCGAATTATCCAATGTTGCCCTGCTCAACGTGACCCTATGTTTCCATAGCGATTGTCGAATGCGCCCTGATGCAAGCAACATAGTTTTTATAGTAGGATCAAATGCATAATTCTTTAAAGTATTTGTGTAGAAAAGTTCATCCTTGTTGTTTTAAAAGTTAAAACGTTATGATGCTATTATGGATACTTTATTAACAGCCCTCGTATACCCCGACAAATGTAAACCCAAGCGGGTTTTTCGCCATAAACTAGATCTATAGCAACATTGTAGGTGCTATATGATAAATTAACAGTGTTCTCCACCCACTTTAATGAAGTACCACAATTATACAATGGAGTGGAATAGTGGAATAGTAAATGGGTGGAAAATAGGATAAATAATCCCCCGTGGATGGACAGAAAAGATGAACTTTTCAACTATGTAGAGAATTTTGTATACAAGCCGTGTTTTAATGACAACTAATAAATCATAGGGCATATTGCTTACTATGACAAATTTAAACCAATTCACATACAAAACATGGTTTTGGCAGCTCTATAACATCATGATGATGATTTAGAAGCTAGAAGCTCCAGAAGAAAATTTAAAATATGCTGACATACAATATTGCTCAAATTTTAAAGTATTTCTAAAAAAAAAAAAAAAAAAAAAAAAAAAAAAAAAAAAAAAAAAAAAAAAAAAAAAAAAAAAACAACAACAACAACAACAACAAATACATGTGGACAGCAAAACATTCTTACTTAATACTGAGATTTGATTTTAATTTGATTTTTTTTCTTTTTGCATTTTCCATGTAAAATTACTAATGAGGTAATTCCATCAAACATTTTACAATTAGACTGGATTAAACACGCAGAAAAATAGATACTGGCCTCATTTTTTGACAAAAATTTTTAATTCTATTTACCATTTTATAAAAAAAGTCCCTTTTAGGAAAATTTTGGGAAAAATCGACGTAAAAGAAGAATATATTGATAATCACCATTTTCTTCTAGTGCTTCAACATTTTCTTTGCAATATTTTACACAAAGCCCATCCCACTTGTCCACTGGAACATTTTTTCAAAAATGAAACATGAGTCCAGATTTGTGCGTTCAGGTCAACCCATTACCAGATTGCAGAATTTAAGACTGGTCCAACTTCAAAATTGTTGCAGACGATAATTCCAATTGAATGAAACCTTTTAATTTTTTAGCCTAACTGAGTAGTAAATATTGTGGGAAATGACAAGCAATTTCTTCATTTATCAAAATGCTTTCCATGGTCATTTTCTTTTTTGGAGTCAAAAAGAGTCAATGTAAAGGAATGGTTAATACGTCAAAACCGTAAATCATCGCGTCATATTTCTTTATTGCGTTTTCCGATGACTTCTATATTTTGGAGATAGTAATTTTTTTGCATAAATCAAAACTTGTCCCTTAATCGTAACTTATATCTTTCGACCCATTTATATATTGACATAAGTTAAATGGTCGTTAACACCAATTTTGTACAAAATTGAGACGAGACCTAGCGTTAACCCTTCAGAGAAGAGTAAAAAATGCCAGGGATTTCCTGAATGAAGTGAATCTTTTAAACAGAACGTAGTAAAAAGTAATCGATGAACAAACATAATTTTGTTTGCCCTTAACCCTTTCCAAAACGACAAAATTTTAAGGGTGATCCAATTTAAAGCTGATGTAGACGGCAAAATTGATGTTAAAAAGGAAGGTATTTGTATGCAATACAGCGCAGAAAATATTGAGACAAAAGGAGAAACTGCTGGTTATCGGAAGTATTCGGGTGACACCGAATGTTGGATGTTCCACCGACGAATGTTTACCACGTCGCCCGAATAGGCTCGAATACGTTACGAATCTTAACGATGTCGCACAAAACGTGCCGTGAATCTCATTTCTGCACTAAATTTTGCTGTTGTAATACGTGATTCCCCGCTGTGTAAATCTATGTGACCCGTCACGCTAAAAGGGGCCTTATCCGCACTCAAAGAATGCAAATTTTGACAAACTTGTCAGACCCAGCACAGGTCATCCAGTTCCCGTATGCGAAAAAGTGCTATTAGTTTTTGAAGTTGTTACTGACAAACGAAAATCACGCCTTCAAAGGTGAGACAGAAATGACAACTTCATATACGTCTGAACTGTTGTGGACATCAATTTGTTCAAATATATATTTTTCGTAAGCGGCGCAATAATTTGTCTTGACATTTTCAGAATTTTTAAAAGAAAATACCTTCTTTCAGATAACAATAAAAGTAAAATTTGCGAAATAAACATCTGTGAAATGTCACTTTAAGATGGCATTTGACCATTTTTGTTACTCATTAAGTACGCATAAAAATTCAAATAAGTAGAGAAAGGAAATAAATTGCTCGACGACAAGCATTTTTTTTATCTTTTCCCTCTATTATTTCAAAGGATATATTTATTTTGGATTTATTTGGTTTGGAATCTTTGATACCCATTGATGAGGACGGAACCAGATTTTAACTTCGACTTATCCAGAAATTCGGCTGACCCGATATCGATATAACGAATGTCAAATGTAATCCGTTTATTTTTCCAACAATGTTTTGAAGAATTTGTTGTTGAATTTGAGGAAAACGGATCGGATTGCAATAAAATTTAAAATATTCATATGGTGATGAAGCAGAATTTTTAAAGCCCAATTCAACAACCTATCTACCCCACTAAATCGTTACAGCGCGTTTACCCTTTCCCGAATACAACCCATTTCTTGTGTGATACAATAAGAAAGCTGTTGTAGACAACAAAACTGATGTTAAAAGGTTAAGGATTTGCGTAAAATGTAGCTTAGAAAATATTGAGACAAAAGAAGAAAATGCTGATTATCAGCATTTTCTTCTTTTGTCTCAATGATTTTTTAAGACTTTTGTTTCAAGAATGTCAAAGACAGGTCTTGTTTGGGGAAGGGTTAGACACTTTTCTCAAATATTTAGCCAAACTTACACTGTTTCAATTTGCAATTTTCAAAAAGCTTTTACACACGACACAATCATCAATGTCAAAAGTAGAAAATTTGTAAGCACACGGCACAGACATTAATAAGCGGAAAGAATGAATTGCTGATTATCGGTAACTTTTTCAAATATCTCTATGTGCTTTCAAACTCTTTCTACTAGGAAAGTCCGAACAACTTCTTGTTTAGGAAAGGGTTATTAGGCTATTAGGTGCAGCATTGCATTTTATAGTTGTATTTTTCTTAAAAGTACCATTTCCAAAAACTATTTAGCTTATGCTAATCCATATATCATCGCTTTTCAAAGAAAAACCTCGTAGCTGCAGCTTAAAACAATCTGTAGTTACGAGGATTTCGTCGAAAAGCAGCGATATGTTAAGCATTTGAAAATTAAAAGATAAACCTGGAAAATTGATTTTTGTTTCTAAAGTTGACCTAAAATGATGCACAGAATTTTGATCTATGGGTTTTTGATATGCTGAGTCCAAAACTGGATATCAGATAGATTTCTAAAATAAAGATGGCTGTAGGACACCATCTTGAAAATTACAATTAATATCATATTTGTTTTAGCCGCTCTACAAAATCATTCTTTTGAAACATACTTTAACAAGACAGCTATTTGATGCCTTTAACAGAAAATGATTGGGAACATTACATTATGGCAACAGAGGAATATTCTGATAACCACACTTTCCTTTTGCTTCTGTTCTTTTCTTGCATAAATCTTTTCTTTGTCAACATTTAATTTTGTCGTCTGAAGCAGCTTCTCAATTGAACAAACCAAAAATCGAGTCGTTTGATAAGAAGCTAATCAAGTCCAATTAAATAATAATTAACCACGAAAAAAGATGATTGTCTGCAAGTTTAGAGTATACAAACATTCTGTTGCTTTGGAAAGGGGTTTCCCCTATTTTTTATACAAAAAATGACAATTGTGGCGATAGAAACATAGCTGAAGATGTTTCCGATCCTAATTTCATGCAAAAGCAGTTTTAGGGTTTAACGTATAGTTATCTTGACAACACATCAGTATATATGATAGTAATGTTTCGCAATGAAGAGCAAATAAAAATAGAGGGGAAGAAATAGAACTTTTGGTGTAACACCCGTGACGAAATCTTAAACCAACCGCTATCTTGCTGCTTTTCAACAAAAACCTCGTAACTACAGCTTTAGACAAGCTGTAGTTACGAGGTTTTCGTTGAAAAGCGATGATCTGTTTCCTCTGTTATGTTGTTGACAAAAATAAGCCACCATTATCACGATACATTGTCTTTATGAGACAATCCACAACGGAAATGCTTCCGGGTCGTAGTACACAAAATAAGTTCCATCAAAAATGGATTCCCTCAATTTCTTGTAATGATTCTGAGTCTGTAGAATATACAAATTCACGAAACATGGTTCTGCACTCTCGCAGACCATCAGTACACGGCTAGGATATGTTTAGCGAAGCTTTTCGTGAACTATTTTTTGTCAGGTGCCAAATGGGCCCATTTTTAATAATTATTTAATCGACCCATTTCGTTGAGGAGTGACACATTTTGCAGGAGCTTCCAAATTTGAACAGTTTGTTTTTGTCGTTTAGGAAAGTGTTAACGTTTTTATTCAGCGCCGTAATCAATCCTGCTTTTCACAACAACACGTTTGCCTGTGATTCTTTGAATATGTTTATAGCTCACGATAAATGACATAGCAGAGCATTTCTAGATATAACCTAGGGATGCTCTGCCAGGTCATGTAGCTTTAGGATGAGTTATAAACAGTGTAGGGCCGGAAGCATGTGTTCATGACGAACAAACCTATTTGCGAGCAGCATGGTTCGTGATCAACCTGTGTGTATATGCAGGCAGATCTAGAACCGTGTTGAGCTCAAAAGCCTTAAACGACCCTATTCCATATCCTGGCTCATACGACAAAGGCCAAAAGTAGTACATGGAGTAGCGCAATCACACAAGGTCGACTTCGAATAAGGATCATGGGAAGCAAGTGGCTCCAACCGAACATCAACAGCCAGTGCCTTAATGACGTTAGTAGACCTTCAACCTCGGACGATGCTTATAACCATGGTCAGGAAACTGGGGTATAGTATGAAACCAGTTGACTAATCACACGGCGGGGAATCACGTGACACGAAAATGCAGAAAATATTGAATGATTCTGTTTATATGTAACCGATTAGAAATGGTTTGAAGAAGAACAGGCGGAAATGCGTCATGTATATGATTGATGCGGCAGGTATTTTATAAATTCGCTGAGTTAAAAAAAAATAATTGCGACCAAGTGAAATTTTAGTTGGTCGACAATTACTTTTTCAACATATGATTTTTAAAAGATTAAATATATCCAGCTAAATCATTGTGTTCTTACACCTTTTCTATTTCAACCGAAATCAAATAGATCAAACATTAATAGATGCGTCATCAATTTTAATGTAATTGTTGTGTTACGTGATTCCCGTCGTGAATCATTGTCGGTATCCATAAAGAGTTTGGTCGGATGACGCAGTTTCAGGGTAAATAAGACAGATGGAATTACAGGTCATATTTATTAAATAGAGGCTGTAAGCTAAAGTAGATTCTACGCGAAATAAACATTCAAATGCTTCGCGCATTGAATGTTTATATTGCGTAGTTCTAATCAACTATAAAATCTATCTGACTTAGTGTCACTGTAGAAGGGGCGTGGCTATATATAGACGTCACATAAACTAGCCGCCAATCTCGCGTATGCGAAATATAGCGGCCAAATTTTAGAGTATACCACATTTTCAATTGTCCAAAAAGTAAGTGGAAAAACAGGTTATAAGTATTAGATAGAGGTTATATAGTAGATTCTACGCGATACAGACATTCAATGCACCGCGCGAATTTGAATGTTTATTTCGCGTAGAATCTTCTATACAGACTCTGTTCGCCATCGGTTTATTTGAGACGGGGCGTGGCTATATATAGACGTCACATTAACTAGCCGGCAGTCTCGTTTATGCGAAATATAGCGGGGAAATTATAAATATACTACAATTTCATTAGTCCAAAAAGTAGGTCGAACTCCAAGTCAAGATAGAGCCATACGACGTAGGTCATATCGATTTTGCCTGAATCCTTATTCCCATCATACTCCCTGGTTTTGAAGATTCTGTACTCATGCATTCTAGATTATATAGTCTAGGGATTTAATGGTGGTTAATCACTTGTGTCAGAATTTCAGAAAATCATCAATGTTTTTGTTAATATTTGACCGTATTTGAAGTAGGTTTGAAGCAGAGTGAACTTGGTGTTAAAAAAAAAAAAAAAAAAAAAAAAAAAAAAAAAAAAAAAAAAAAAAAAAAAAAATGTGATATAAAAGTTATAGACAATCAACAAAAAACATTGGTTGATAGTCAATAACTTTTTATCACACTAGTTTTAAAACAAATCTACCATGACTATCTTACGCCTGACGTCTTTCCACCTTTTCTGTTTCAAACAGAATTCAAAGCGGTCTCATATTAACAAAATTATTGAAGATTTACTAAAATTGTTGAGTCACATGATTATACACCGTGATAATACTTCAATGTTTTGACAGCTCTTTATCACGGTAGATAATCACGTGATAAATAATTTCAGAAAATCTTCAATAACTTTGTGAATACTGGACCGATTTGAAATCGATTTGAAGCAGAGAATGTGGACAGACGTCACGCATTAGATGGACGTTGTCGATTTTTGATAAATCAGCTGATAAAAAGTTATTGAAGATAATCCAAAATTTTGGTTTATCTTCAATAACTTTTTTATCAGTTGATTTTACAAAAATCAAACACGCCCAGCTTATTCCTGGCATTTACCCACATTCTCTGCTTCAAACCGAATTCAAATTGATCAAGTAATGACAAAGTTATTGAAGATTATCGGAAATTCGGAGTCACGTGATTATACACCGTGTTTATGACTCTCTAGATTAGAAAGTCTAGGAGTTTGGTCAGACCGGCAACGCAGCACAAAGTCAATGGGCGTTTGAACCGTAGTTTGAACGGAGAAGATAACGTCAGTGCTAATGCAAAACCGCGTAACTCCAGCTTGATTAAAGCTGGAGTTACGCGGTTTTGCAGTAGCATCGACGATAAGTAGATGAAAATAAAAGAAAACGCAATTACAAATAAACTATTTTTAACATTTTTATTATTTTTTACATTTTGGTATATTTTTATTGTCATATTTTCATATAGAAATAACTTAAATTATATCAATATCTAATGCATGTTCCATTCACTCTGTTGTCTCATTTATTTATTTATTCATTACGTCATTTATTACGTAATTACGTCATTTATTACGTCATTTAAATAATCTCAACAGTGTACATGTCACATAAATATGTACAAGTACTGGCCAGTCCCTATACAGAGTTGTCGTTCTTTAACTAAATAATTAAACAACGAACGGAATGAATATGAGCAATGGTCTAGGAAAAAGGTCTCTAATGGTCCTGTTTCCAGATTACGGCTCAATAATTTATTTCGGAACAAGGATTTGTTCCAGGTTAACTACTAAATGCTTTTAAAACACGATTCTTATTTTATCAAATCTTCACAGTTTAGTTTACTAGTTTTGGTTTTGACGGCCATATGTGACGACACATTTGAAAGCATTACGGCCAAGAAAAACTTCAAAAAACATTTTCAACGTTTACCTAAATATTTTCTATGCTGGACATGATACTGTATACTAATAAATGTTTTTATATCTTTTTTCCTATGTCACTCACTGGTACATGTAGCAATAGGTGATACAAATACTTCATTCAGCAGACGAAAATAAAATGCGCTCTTTGAAAAATGTATATTCTGGAATGCCGAATTGAACCCGTTACTAAATGATATCAATAAAGGTCTAGTGTGTAAAAAACCCTTTGAAAGCATTTACTGTAAGATATGATGATTGTAATTATCCCATCAAATGTCTTTTTGTTTATGACTATCTTTTATCATCATGAGATATAATGAAAGTGGGGCAATATGGCATTAAGGAATCAAAATGGATTTAGATCAGCCTGCTTATTTGCGCATGCCGATCGTATCCATGTTGGTCACCAATCTCATAAAAGAGTTTTTTTTAGATCCTGGATCTTTTAAATCACACTGTTTTGAAGCTTTGTGTTATGGTAGAATATATCATATCGTTGGAATGCACTTTCTTTATCACATTTTAGAAAGAATATCTTTCAATGCTGGGGGTTAATGACATATCGTCGGCTTCGTTCGAAATGTCGTAACTACAGCTTATTCAAGCTGCAGTTACGACATTTTGAACGTAGCTAACGATATAATTTAAAAAAAAAAACACTTTTTTTACTTTCTTTCTCTTCCCCACTTGGTTTTGACGTCCCTATAAGATATTATGTCAAAATGCATGCAGGCAAGAGAAGAAAATACTGGTAACAAGCATTTTCTATCTGTGTCTAAATTCTGTCTGTACAGTTATTTCATCATTGACATACATTTGGTAGTCTGCTATAGCTTACAAATCGGAACATTCCAATATTTTTTTTTCATTTCTGGAAAGAATTAAGGATTACAACCCATCATTAGATACCAAACACTTCAAGCATAGTAGTGCGCCGTCCATGACAATGGAAGTTAACCCTCGTCAATTTTCGGGAAACATCAATGGCAACGGAAACTGACGAGGGATACCCGGATGACGCCCGAATATGCACGAAGTGTTTTGTAGTTAATGATTGGTTGTAATCCTAAAGAAAGACTTAAGGTTTACGAACTGAGAATGAAAACACCACTTTATAGCCATACGAAATGCATCAAATTATACACACTTGTAAATACACTTCACATTAGTTGATTCACCGTGCCGGATTTAAAGATTATGCTTCAAGAAGAAAATGATTTACAAATAGAGATCTATTATTTTACTCTATATTCATATGCAATGGAGGTAATTTTGAACATCTCTGTCAAATATTTCCACAAGTACGCATTAATTTCAAATTCTAAACCCTACAAAATGCTTATGTTTGTATTTGGAATGGAAATGTAATACAGTTTAGGAATTACTTGCACTTTTCAAATTTCGCCTCTGGCTCTTCATTTCATTCTCAGTTCGTAAGACTTAATGAAGAACTATATAACTACACGTACATGTAAAACAATTGGCTGCGACTTCGACCTTCATACTTCCTAATATTTGTATTTCCGATTTTTATTACATTATGTATATAAGAAAGGTGGCTTTTATATGGTATTTGAGGCCAATATTTATCCTTATCAGCCCGTGTGTAGGTACGGTCGGATCAAAATCCACGATGTTTTCTACAGCTTCTACACTATAAGTAGTGATTGTAGAAGACCCGTATGCGACATGATTAACTCGCCAATCACGACCTGGTTTTGACGTATCTTATTTGGCGGGGGGTGGGGGGGGGGGCGGGGGGATGGGTGGGGGGGGGGGGGTTAATGAGCTAAAACAGATTTACGGAGTCTGATTGTACGGACTAGATCTATATCTTATAATCTGTAAGTTCTAATCAATTCATCCAATTCATTCGAACCCTTCGACTTGACCTGGAAACGTGCTTTATTATGACGATGGTCACTTAAAACATAATATAATTGAGTCTGCTTGTCGATATTTGAAGCAATATATTCTACCCTTTTCCAAACATTCCATTCTTGTGATGTCTATTGATAATACGGAAAACTGTTGAAAGCATGCGAGGTAAGATAGAAAATGCAGAAATCAGCATTTTGTTCCCTAAAGTTATGCTTTATTTTTCTCTGCATTTATAAACAAACTTTCTTCTATTACTTATTTTCAATGATTATTATTATCACCTGTAGTTGATTTCGATTTAGGTCCTGTACAGATTTTATTGTTTAGGTAAGGGATAAGTTTGAAGATCGAAGTCGCACGTTATAATGCACTGACAATATTTTTTATCATTGCCATTAAAGCAATTCGTTTCGTTTTATTTTTCAATGTTTAACCCTTTCCCAAACGGCAACATTTTAGGGTGATTCACTTCAAAAACTGCCACAAATGACAAAATGGTTGTTATCAAAGATAGGATTTGTGTAAAATATGGCATGGAAAATATTGAGACAAAAGGAGAAACTGCTGGTTATCAGCAGTTTCTTCTTTTGTCTCAATGTTTTCCCAAGTCTTTTCTACTAGGGATGTCAAAACCAGGTCTTGTTTGGGAAAGGGTTAACAAGACCAAATAAGTGTTCTATAAGCCTTATAGATAAACGATGATATTTATCATTCTATTTCAGACAGCAATGTTTTCACATGTCTACCGAATTTCTCAAAATTTGCTAAATGCAAGTCTATTTTTGCAAATTTAAAGGATTTTGTCCGAAAGAAATCGCGACCTTTTCTTGTAGCGACCGTTCACGGCTCACTGTATATGTTAAGGTAGTCTACCCCTAATGAAATTCGCGCGACGTCGGAATTATTCGGGCGACGTCGAAATCGTTTGGCGATGGAACTTTCAACCGTCGAGTGTTTACGACTGCGCCCGAATAATTTCGGATACGTCATATTCATTTTTTGTTGTAAGAATTCCATTTACCATTATATACCAAACATTCCGCGCAATTCCGCCAGTATCCATGGCAACGGAAACTCACGAGATAACCCAGATTCTTTTGGAGATATTGAAATATGGTAAACCTCGTCAATTTCCGCTGACACGTGTTATGTCAAATATTCAGACGAAATCGTACGAACTATTTGGTGTCTTGTTAATTGACCAATAGATCCTTAAAATAGCGCTGAAATATCAAGCGTATTGTTCTTTTTCAAAATTCTCTAAGCGGCGATCTTGCACAGATCAGCCTTTTCTCATAGAAACTCGCGAAAACTAATGTCACGTTGTGCGTACGCAGCGTAAGTCATTAATTGGTCCCTACAGGTCAAATTGTAGCCAATAGCTGGCGACTGTAACTGAGAATCTATTTTTAGAATCTGTATTAATAACAGTTTTCTTTGTACCCTATAACAGTATCTCCGAAAGCCAATCAGATTCTTCATTTCACCCACGTGACCGCCCTCTATACTTCTTCCGTCGTTTCGTCGCCTTCCACGAATGACCGCACTCACACGCTACCGTAACGCGTATCTTTTTAAACAGCCACACTTCTTCATAGACAGTCGCGTTCCCGATTAAAGGCACAGGATTGCACGCGTTTTCTGGGTCCCTTTTCAGCACCCTAACAGTATATTTCACAGGATTACACGTATACATTCCGAAGAAGCAGTCTTTTTGTTTGCATTTCACTTCCATTATACGCGAGGGGAAATAGCCTTCTTTCATTTTCATCCACTTATTCTTTTTCTTACACTCCCAAGTTAATGGATGGTGGCTATTATAATCACTTCGCTTTACTCGAGACTTCCGCTTGGAAACCTCGTCGTAAAGCATGTTTTGGTACAAAAATTGTCTATCTGAAAGATTATTACCGTTTTCTGCGTGTGACGTGTCTCTTTTTCGTCGCATAAAATTCCTATTTTGAACACTTACGGTACTACCCTTTTTCGAGGAATCATCTGTCTCTGGATCAATGAGTTCTTCTAATTCTTCTTCTTCATCAAAGAAATCTCCATCATCATCGAGATAATCTTCCATTTCACCCTCCCTACCTATCACAGATTGTTTTCTAAAGTTTCTTTTCCTACCCGTGAGTTCGTCATCATTGACATCATCGATGACGTCATCATACGCCATTTTACTGTCATCAAATGCTGGTCCCATCATTCGTCGCAGTTGTTCGTTTGATTGTTTTCTGCAGCCGGACACCTGGATTGTCACGGATTTCTCCCCCTCTTCTTTAATCTTCGTCTTTGGCTTGGGAAAGGCGAACGTTGGGCACGTCAGTAAGCTTATGTACAGAATCGTCAGAACAAGCTTTCGGAAGTGTTTGACCTGCAAAGACAGGAGGTAAATAAAGTATTACAAACCTTGCTCGAAAACATAACAGCACCTTTTCGTTAACTTAATGTTTTCGGGACCAATTTATCCTATATGGTCGGTGCTATTGCAAAACCTCGTAACACCAGCTTTAATCAAGCTGGGGTTACGACGTTTTGCAATAATACCGACGATATTTGATATAAAAATGTGTAAAAGATCAGCATGTACCCTGATCTGGCTGTGTTAAGACACAGGCTTGAAGGGATTTAAGGTACTCCATCCACCATTAGATACCGGTACAAAGCACTTCGTGCAAGTTTGTGTGTCACCCTTGGCAACGGAAATTGGCTATAGTAGCCTTCGTTTATTATCGGGATCATCCTTGGCAACAGAAATTAACGAGGAATACCCTCGTACATTTTTAGTTGCTGCGGATGACGTCGAAAAATGCGTGAAGTTTGGTATCTTATATTTATATGATGGATGAAATACCTTAAAGGGACATTTCATTCTCATTTCAATTCTTTAAAGTATGTCTTTATACCAAGATTGGTATTCTAATGGGCACAAATGTAATCAGTTTTTGTAACTTGTTGCTTATAAACGAAAAACGCGCCTTTAAAGTTGAGCTAGATTTGACTTATTCCCTATACATCTGAACTGTTGTCCACAACAATTTGTTAAATCTTAACACAAAAATTTATATTTTTCGTAAACGGCGCAGTATTTTGACTTTAAATTTTCAGGATTTTCATAATGAAATGTGCTCTTTCAGATGAAAATAAAAGTAACATTCATGAAAAAAGTCTCTGAAATGTCATTTTAAAGAAGGGTGATAAATGTCGGAGAATTTCACGGTAAAACTTGTTTGAAGTGGAAATTAAGTGGTACGCCACCTCATTGGGACGACTCCCTAGAAATATTGTTTATTTGTTTTATGTCCCATATCGGATGGGATTTGATGTTTCGCGGGGGAGTAATTGACGAGCCGTTTTAATTCCACAAAAGGCAAATTAATCGGTTATCTGGGAATCGAGGCTCTTTGTCCGTTTTCCCATATTTCATTCTGTATGAATGAAATACCGTAAATGCGACAATAATTTTCACTATAATGATGATTAAATCGTAGACATAGCACTTAGAATAGAAGAAGTTTTGATTTAGAACTCGATTTGATTTAGATAAAGATTGAAAGAAGTGTCATCTAAAACAATTTACTAACCCTTTCCCAAATATGATCTGCTTTAACGTCCCTTATTGGGAAAGCTAAATGGAAAACAATTAAACACGAACATGCTGAAAAATCAGCATTTTCTCTTTTTGGTCTCAATATTTTTGGCACCATGTTGTATGAAAGAAGTTTTTAACCCATTACCACACGGTGACTCTTTTTGACTCCCCACAAAACAATGGCCATGGAAAACATCGTGGAAAATGAAGAAATTGCTTGTGACAAGCAATTTCTTCATTTACCACATTGTTTCCCATTCCAAAAGACCTAAAAATTAAAAATTCCATTAATTTGAAATGGTCGTCTGCAGGGTCTTTCAATTTGGACCACCCTAAAATCTTGTCGTTTGGTAATGGGTTAATTATCAACGCCCATTTGTCGTCTGGATTAGCTCTGAAATTGGAGCAGTTTGAAATTTCGACGGTTTTGACGTCCTTTCTAGTACTGCGGTATTAAAAATAATCGACATACTGCTCAAGGAAACTAATAATTTTGTTAATACTTGACCAATTTGAATTCGACTTGAGGTAGCGAAGGTGGAAAAGCACCAGAAATTAGCTGAATGTTGTAGATAGTTTATTAAAACCAGCTGACAAAAGAGTTATTGACGAGTCGACATATGGCCGTCAATAACTACATGTATCAATAACTACATGTATTTTAGCTGAATTTTAAAATATCCCTGTATTCAGGTAATCCCTGGCATTGTCCCTTCTATGCTTCAAACCCTCTTCAAATCCGTGATGAATTTACAGAATTCTTGAAAAAATATATCACAAGTGTTACGTCTCGTGATTCTCCGTTCTGTTCTTGTTGAACAACTTTCATAACTTACATTACATTGTCATTGACGTCTTTTAAACCATTGCAAACAAAACATCAAAATATTGTCGGAGCTATAAAAACAAAGTTATATAATATTCATCCACGTAAACATCGGAATGATATTTGATTCATGAGCCAAAGGACATGTAGTTGATTATACAATAATTTGATAATTGTGAATGAAGTTTCTTTATAGAAAAATAAATACATTTCCTGAATTATCGCAATGTTCCCAAAGGGGTTCAAAGACCTTTAATTTAAAAGTAATTAATAACGACGTCACGGTGCGGGTAACAACAAAACACATCCGGGACTGACCACGTGCCTATCCCACGCTTCCGGTGTTCTATATTTAGCATCGGTGCTATTTTTGTGATCAATTTGCGGAAACAATTAATGAATACTTAATGAAGATATGCTGTTTTATTTCCCGTCCGAATTGCACGGTTCTTAATTCCAATAAAGAAAGTCTGTAACTTAGTTTCAAACAGCCGATTAAACATTTCCCAGATAAGACCTTGATTTGACGTCCCCTATAGAAACGGCTTTGGAAATCATTGAAGAAATACTATTGCCTCAATATTTTCTATGCCATAATATAAACGTATTCAAATTTTATAACCATTCAATTTATTGTCTTCGCCAGCTTTCAATTTGGAGTCTGAAATTTTGTCGTTTGAGAGATGGTTACAGACAAAAGGATGTAGGAAGAATTCTTGTAGCATGAATGGTTTTGTTTTAATGCTCTGCTGTGACAAAATTTGTATATCAAAATTGACAAAATATATATATATATATATATATATATATATATATATATATATATATATATATATATATATATATATATATATATATATATATATATATATATATATATATATATATATATATATATATATATATATATATATAAATGTCACGTAAATCTCTAATTCTAATCGGCCGCTTTATGGTCCGCATGGAATTTTAAGGTAGCCTATCCCTAATGAGTTTCGCGCAACGTCGGAATTATTTCAACCGGCGAGTGCTTAAGCAAACGACCGCGATCGAATAAGTTCAGATACGTAAAAATGACGCTCGACGAAATCCGATATATAATGAATCTCAAAACGGCCACAATACGGGTATTCTGCCTTAAGTATCAAAATCCTTTCTCAAGCTCAATCATACACTATCAAGAAACGAACAAGAAATCTATTGACAGATCACGACTCAAAGAATCATGACCAAGGTCACGAGGTCTAATGTAAGTACTACTTAACGTTTCCCATTGAAGTACCCATACAATTATTTGAAAATTTATAGCACAATTATTGGGAGTATAAATTAGGTTAAAACTAAAGACAATAGACCGCGCCAAATATAGATAGACTTTACGGTAACCACCAAAAGGGAAATTTAACTTTGTAAAAGCTAAACTGGAGTCGGAAGCAAGTGCTGATAATCTTTGGAAGGCATCTAATCCGAGTCTTCTCTGATGAAAATTCGCTCATTGATATTTGGATGTCGCTATTAAAATAGCGACATCCAAATATCAAAGAGCGAATTTTGGGTCAGAGAATACTCGGATTAGAAGGCATCTACAAAACAAAAAAGGAGGCCTACCACATGCCATGCGAACATAACATAATAATTGTAGGCCTACGTCATGTTCATGTATGTCTCCATAAATGACCTTGCATGTCATCTCTAGATAGCTATTAGATAGAGATGCCCATGCCAGGACATTTATCAGGACCTATATGCTAGTACTTAATAAACAGTGTCTTCTTTTCCGGAAATGATGTCTAAAACCCATGTTATTGGGATAGTTTAAGGGAGTCATTGGTAGGAAAATAGTCAACCAATTAACCCCTTTTCTGATGTCACGTGTGACGCAATCGATTAGAGTTCTAGACCATGAAATAAACATCAAACTGAGTAATTCGGTCTGAAACCGAGACAAAATGGTGATTGCTCTTTCTTGACGTTTCCCAGCTCACGTGAGGTACGTCCGCACGCGATCTTTGTGTATAAATAGCTTAATTCATGTATTATTGAAACTAATTAATGTAACGAATGAATGGGAGAAGGTCTGTGCTAAATCCTTCTCCAAACAAGGACTAATTTCGACGTATCTCTATGAGATTTTTTTTGAAACCATTGAGAGAACAGAAGAGAATGCTGACTACCAACATTCGATTCTTTTCCTTCATTAGTTTTCACTCTACAACAAACACCTGATCTTCTCCAAACATCGATTTTTGTGGTCTCCAGCACTTCTTTTTTATTTCAAAACCATTGTAAAATTGCATAGTAAGTGAAAGCGTTAAAAGTAAAAGAAATGTTCCTTTCATTGCGTACGTAAAGGTTGATTGTGACCCTCAATGCACGGGTTTATATCTATTAAGCTTAGAATGGGACATTGTAAATCGTATATAGCTCACGATAATTGACCGGGCGGCGCCTCTCTAGCTAACAGCTATAGATGCTCTGCCCGGTCATTCATCGAGACATATATCTATGATTGCAGATGCTTTCGTTTTAACAATGGTGAAACGCCCGACGAATGTTATTTTTAGTCTGACAAATATTATTTTTCGTAAAAATATGATGATCTGTTTTGGTCAAAAGTATTTATTTATCGTCCGAGACACATCAATGTTCAACTTATTCAGGTGCATATTAAATTTCGTCCGACGTATATCATTTTTCGTCTAACAAATATCATTTTTCGTGCGACGAAAATTAATTTCGTCCGAGAATAAATACATTTTTTGAGCATTCCATTCGCCAAATTTGGTTACAAATTAGGATTCATAAATTATTTTTCGTCGGACGAATTTTCGTCGTGCGAAAATTGATATTCGATGGACGATGATTGATATTCGTCATTTACAGACTGACCAGGGTCGATAATTTTCACACTTCTCAGAAGCACGGTGGGGATTGTGCATGATGGGATGGATAACGAACACGAAGTATACGGACACAATTTGCCTCGCTTCAGGTAAGAAATTGTGCAATAACTTTCTTATTTCTGCTCCAATTTTCAAGCGGTTTGTTGCATGTACCCCGCATTAGTGAGCTCTTTCCTCGGATATATAACTTGTTTGTAGAATCTTTGTACTTTGTCCAAAAATTGATCCCAACCGACCAGAAAAACGACAAAAAATTCAGGCCCTTTTTCTAGTCGGTTGGGATCGGTTTTTGAGAAAAGTACAGGGAAGTTCCAGATAAATAATACATCTGAGAAAAGGGCTCAGTAAGACGGAGTACATGCAACAAACCGCATGAAAATTGACGCACAAATAAGAAAGTTATTGCACAAATTCTTACCTGAAGCGTGGTTAATTTGGCCGTAGTCGTTACCATTTCGCTTTCTGGTCGGTTGGGACAATATTTCGGAAAAAGTATCATGAGTTATCTAATATCTCATACATCCGATGAAAGAGCTCGATAAGGCGGGGTACATGCAGCAAACCTCTTGAAAATTGATACAGAAATAACAGAGTTATTGCAAAATGTCTTACCTGAAGCGAGGCGAGTTGGCATCAAATTTTGTGCAAAAAATAGACTGAGTTTACCGTTATGTTTTGATAAACCGTTGGTGTTGTTATAACATCTCGAAACTACGGTTTGATTCAAGCCGTAGTTACGAGATTTTATAACAACACCAACGAAATACTATTTATTTGTCCGAAATTACGTCACGGTTTACTTGATAAAATCGTTCCCTATTGTCGGTAGTCGTTATCCATCCCATCATGCACAATCCCCACCGTGAGAAGGTCCACTTAACAGTATTACGGCTCACAATTTTCTTTTTTGGTGGATCCCCTTTTAGAATCTCGATGCACGATTTTTCGGTCGTGGTGTCAATACTATTTTAATTAAAAGTGCCAGTTAGTCAGTTACTATAATTAACAACTCGGTATCATTTAACATTACTAAGAAATAGGAGAACATTAATTAGCTAACACGTCACTAATTAGGCATAGATCTTATTGCATTGGGTATAAATAGAAAATAAATGGGGAATACTTTCTCTTGTTAAATGTGTCAGATCGCGGCGGATGGAACACCTAACCATGGATTCCTGGTATTTCCCTCACAAGAAATGCGGTAATATCCTACATATATACGAGTCCTAAGCTGCTCTCTCACTTAAATTTTTCCCATCCAATGATGAGAATCAAATAACTTTTTTGTCGAATCCAGGTTCGAACTCAAAACTCCAGGATTAAAAGACTAGGTTAATATCCGGCCTCAACTCCACCTGTTGGTAGGACCGGCTTACATCTTGAGAGGAAACAAGAGCATAAGCCCCAATTTGTTAATTCACGAAATAAAATTATTGAAATGAAGAAGCTATTAGAAAACACCATGAATCCAGACAAGACTATGTATACACCCAGTCTGATCTGGATTCATGTTGATCTCAACCGCCACAAAGACCCCAAGTGTCCATATTGACCAGTTTGAACGACATTACAAAATAATTTTGATGGTTTACAATAACAAAATAACACATAGACCACGAAATTGGCGTCAAGTTAAGGTGATTGTGAGTTGTACGCGATAATGACGACATTTCAAGTTTACAGAATCTCGAATAACAAGGGAACATGCTTTTGGTACATAGTTACCTACATTGAAAAATTATACAATTGACCAAAACGCTCTTCGATCTGAGAAATTCAATCAATTTACAAAATCGTGCCATTTTATGGTTACATATATGGCCTATATTCAATGTAGTGCAGTTGCAAAACTTATGGGTATTTAGTATAAACTTGTTTATTTTTATGTATTAATCGATTGGGAAGAATGCAAGAAGCTTATTTAATTCATTCACGATTCTGCTTTCCGGGCAAAACACCAGGATTCGTGCCGAGAGTGCGGGCCAATGAGAAGCCGAGAACAACCTACACTACCGGGGAAAGAATTCTGAACCTCTTGCTCGTGAAGCCGACGCTCTACCTCTCGAACACGGGCACCGATAATTTTCCCTCGCGCTGGTGCAACATTCCTCCTCCATCTTTACTCGTTAAAATCTTATTTGTCGTCTGCAATAACTTTTTAATTCGATCGCCCTAAAATTTCGCTGCACCAATCAGACGATTCCAGTGAGAAAAATATAGGGTTTGGTCGACTTTTTTTTTCATAATTTTCCTACTTTCAACAAAAAACCTCGTAACTGCAGCTTTAAAACAAGCTGCAGTTACGAAGTTTTCGCTGAAAAGTGACGGTTTGCTTTTTAGGTCAGATAGATTTTCAATTACGTATAGACTATGACGTTAACGTCGACGTGCTTTGCGTAACGCGATAATGACGACAATGCAATTTTACAGAATCTTCTATTACAAGGGATCAGGCTTTGACACATACGTACATTAAAAAATAACAAATTTGCACTTTGCTCTTGGATGTTTCGCAGCTTGCTTTTTAGGTCTGGAAGGTATACAATTACGCTCAGACACGATATTGACGTCTTCGCGATTCGTATGCGATAACGACGTCAATGTAATTTTACAGAATCTTCTATAACGAGGGACCAGGCTTTAGCACATACGTACATTGGAAAAAATATAATTATCAAATTTTGTCGAATATGCATTTTGATCTAAGAATTTCCATCAAGTTACAATATAACGCCATTTTATAATGATTTGATATCAGAATTTACATTTTTCAAAATTGTCTTCATCGTCGCGCAAACAAATTCTGGTACTCACGTCACTTTGAAAACGTTTTAAAAAGCAACGATAGAACTGTGCAGAAAACTAGCATTTGTCTGATTTTCCATCAATTATCAGTGCCAAATTCATACAACAAGTTTATGGTCATCTGCGTCTGCGTCCCTTTCAATTCGGGACACTAAATATTCCGCCAGTTTTAATTAGGGGGGGGGGGGTGAAATATTGGGTTGTCAAATAGGAAGCAAAGCCAGGGATTCTTGCAAAACCCTTTCCAAAACCGCAAACTTTTGCACTTTTCCCCTTTGAAAGCTGTTTTTATAGACGACAAATTTATGTTAGCACGCTATATTAAGCTATCATGGCGCTATTGGTAGCGCATCGGACTCTCACTCATGAGGTCCCGGTTCGATTTCCGCTCGCGGCCAATATCATTTCAGACAAAATTGTCCCCCATCAATGGTTAACCCATGTAGGCGAGAAGCTGGGGGCTCAGTAAGGATGTTGTGGTAGTACTGGTTTGAGAAATGACAGGAATCCATGGTTAGGTACTCCGGCCGCCGTGATATGACCATATCAGTTAAAGAGTCCTTAAATTCTAATCAATTATGCATCTTGATAAAAAGTTTGAGATTTTGCGTAAAGATTATCTCTGCAAAACCGTAAGAAAATGTTGGTTATTAAACATTTTCTCCTTTTATCACTGTGTTTCACAAGCTTTCCCATAAACGCAAGTCAAAAGAAGGACACATGTTTAATGAAAGAGTTAATGGGTAAAGGGAAGCTAGAATCGCGAAGCAAAGTCATTACACGGTTACTTGATTTTACTTCTCAATTTCTGTGTATTAGATGCGAAAACATCTCAAAAATGTAAATATTCTGAATAAAAAATGGGTTTCTTTTTTAAATGAAAATTTTGACAGTATTTATATATCCCTTCCCCTTATCAAAAAAGTTTTCATATCTTTCTTAAAAACAGTTAAGAAAAAGATTGCGTCAAAAGAAGAAAATGCTGGTAACCAGCATTTTCTTCTTTTGACACAATATTTTTTATACGATACTACACACAAATCATTTACTTATTAACACACAAAACATCGTAAGTGACAGTTTTCGAAAATAAATCAGTCTGTTTTTTGCGGTTTGGGTAAGGGTTAACCGATGAAACTTGGTTATTTTATCTGTTGTCGCTGACACTTGCAATTTTCTATCCATTATAATAATATGTATGGCGAAACGTCACGAGAAAAATATAAGTTTTTAGAATATGATGTCAGATTCCTTTTTCTTCAAAGTTTTTCAAAACCTACCATAATTATAAGGGACGCTTATGATAAAATAAAATGGGAAAACGTCATGGGAGAATAAACATTTTTAAGTAAATTCTATAAATGACGACATTCTCTTTTTTCTTCGACGTTTTTCGATACTTTTTTACTAACAGGGATGTCAATTTTCCCGTTAATTTTAATACGATGTATGAGAAAGCGTACAGAATAGGCATTTTATAAGTTGACCCTATAGCTGACTAGAAACGTTACAAGAAAGGGAAAATTGCGGGTAGGTAAATAAAATATTTACTCTAATACATGTATAAAGACATAAAGATATGTCACTGGACAGAAACGATCATACCCTTACACATTCGCCAATTAATATTCTATTTCTTTCGTAAATTATTTGCATGCTAAACTAATAAGTATGATTTCCTTTAAATCACAGTATGCACATATTTTCTATGTACCAGTTTTGTATAATGGAATTAGAGGCCTAAATTACCAAGAAAGACTTTTTTGGTCTTGTTATATTATATGCAATTTGATGCGATAAAACTACTTAACCCATAAGCCTACCGGACGGCAGATTTTAGACTGGTCCTAATTCAAAGGTATTGCAGACAAAACAATTCAAGCGAATGATATGTTACATTTTCATTTTCAATGTATTTTGCGTAGAAAACATTAAGGGAAATGAAGAAATTGCTTGTCTCAAGCATTTTTTAATTTTCCACAATGTGTTCCAAAAGCTTTTATATAGTTTGGCATCAAATAGTATCGATATGTAGAAATGTGTTGTTTGAGCCATTCCCGCTCATTTTCTCTTTTTGATTCCCTTAAGGAATAAGACTATGTAAAACAATGTGGTAAATGAAGAAATTGCTTGCCGCAAGCATTTCTTTCATTTTCCAGAATGTTTTCGGTTCATAAAGAGACCAAATTATGAAAATATCTTTCACTTGATATTGTCGTCTGCAAAATCTTTGGATTTGGAACAGTTTAAAACTTTGCCGTTTTGTAATTGGTTAATGAAATAGTTTACAAATAATGAAAACATTACCTGTGTGAAGGTACAGATCGGCAGCATTTCATGAGTAGATCGTGGGTATAGTCGGCCCCTCAAATAGCACGTGAAATCAGGAGCGTGGTTTGAAACCAAGAATCGTGTATTTTTGTAATCCATGGCAGAGCAAGTCCCGCTCAGTACCGATCCGTTGCATCTTTCCCGAGACAGCCGGAGCAAGCCAGGTTGGTTAGAGGTTCGAACTTAAGTCCCTTTGTTGTTTTTGAAATACCGTAATTTTAGTATCTTGGCTGGCGCCTTTATAATAACTCCGGTATAAATAAGGTCCGATCCAAGTCTAACGGTTATATAAATTATCCTATCTATTCAAACTTCTGTGAAATGTTTGCGTATTTTTTTTTCAAGAAATCTCTCTGTATATTGTTATTTGCACTTTTGTATAAATTCCTGATAATAGGTTGATAATGTATTGCGAGTAGATTTTTTTAAAAAAAATAATTGTTACAATTAATTATTATTATTTTCTAAATACATTCCCAATACCGTATGCTAGCCAATATATCTGATATGTATGAGTATATAATCAGCACGATGTGATCGTGCCGGCAGTCAGACCGTCACTAGAGTTTATCGTGTGGGAGAGGCTGTGTTTATAGCGCTGTGATCACCAGTCAATAGTGCCCAGTAATCATTCGTCACTAAACTATCGGAGACTTTACAAGCCGTATCGCTCACTTCTCGCTGAGCTATCCACATACAAACACTATACTGGCGAAACTCACACGGAATTAACACGGAACTGACAGCGTAATCTTCGATAGATAGTCACGAGAAACTAACAGCGCTCTTAAATAACAATGGTCTTGTATTTTCTCGACGTTTTTTCCCAGCAGTAAGGTATGTCTCTGGAACTAACAACTCTCTCTTAAATAGCCGATGTCTTGAATAATATCGATGCTAAACGCCTAATAGCTATTTCCTAGATAGTTGACAGTTTCGTCTTTTATTTCCGCGACGCATATCAGTAAGCAGATGATTATCTGCTACTGAACAACACCATATTAAAACGATGATAAATTATTCCAGTCTTCTTGGACCTTTTTGCAAGGTTTTCCCTGGATCGTTATTAAAAAGTTCTTTCCTTGCTGAATAAAGTGTAACACTAAAGTAGAATCGTCGATTGTAATGGTTTGTCTTTACACTAGTATTACGCCAGTTGTTGGTATTCGCTCAAAATGCTGATGATCTTTTCTTGATTGATCTGAAAAATAGAAAAGAATTGGCTTTAATTTTACGTAACAAAACCCCCGTTCATTCTTTTTGAACAATGCATGGATTTGTCGGTTCTAAATGAAGAAAATTTGGAACATGTTGACAGAAAATAATAATGATAAAAATCATATTTCGTATTACATGTAAAAAGGCAAGTATCAAGAAAAATAACATTCGAAATATGTTTGACAATTGCTTAACCCATTACCAGACAGCGACGTTTTAGACTAGTCCAAATCACAATATGTTGCATACGACAATTCAAAGTGTATGGAATTCTACATTATTTGGTCGTATATGTGTAGATTATATTGTGGAAAAAGAAGAAATTGCTTGTCACAAGCACTTTCTTCATTTTCAACAATTGTTTCCAAAGCCATTGTCTTGTTTGGCATGAAAGAGTTTCATTATGTGGGATAGGTTCAATCATTTGGATTTTATTAATGTATGGTCAGAAATAAAAATTAGGGAAAACGTTTATTTGAAATTCTTTCTATATTAAAGCATTTGGTATAACGAAAAAACCTCCGAATTATGAAATGACGCGTCAGTAACGTCAAGAAACGCCGCAACTACGGTTTATTAAAGATATAGTTTCAACATTTTTAACTTTACCAACACAACTTTGAATGTCAGTGTTTGTAATCATCCTTTTTGACGAGGATAAAACGAGGCCCGATTGAAATAGATATCGTTACTTTTCTAATAATATTCCTTTTATGAATCAAATAGGAAAGTAATATGTTAACAAATGAGAAAAGCTACAGAAAAAGGGGACCATAACGGCAAAACTTTTAGATCATATGCATCCATATCAGCTTGTGCCTAAGTTCAGCATGATCGAGACCCTCAATTCTTCTTTAATGTAGTCAATCGCTAATTGGATTCAAGCGACGTCGAAATTTTTCGTGCGATGTCGTTAACATTCGTCACGTATCTTAATTTATTCGAGCGACGACGTAAACATTCGGCGGTGGAACGTTCCACCGCCGAATGTTTCCAACGTCGCCCGAATAATTCCGACCTTGCATGAATCCCATTAGGAGAGGACTATCTTAATACATGTAGGTACATGTTATGTAGAGACAATTTTTGATCTTGATCAGAACCGGCAATACTGATCTGGACCCATTTTGGTATCAAAATCCATGATAATACATGTGACAGTTTATCATAACCAATCACTTGCTTATTTGAATTGAAAGATATTAAAACATAAATGTCAAAGTTTATAATATTTTAGAAGTAGTCGTTCATACGAAGTAAGAATATAAGTTTTAATCCTCCCCCAAATAAAACCTGGTATTATTGCGTATAGAAGATTTTTTGACAAACATTGAAGGAAGAGAAATGATTTCTCCATTTCTCCAAAGCGTGTGTGCTATAACATGCATATTTTTCTATTTTTTACAATTTTGACATAAGCGGTTACCATGGAAACTAACAATTCACAAAAAAATCTAGATAAGTAAACTTTTTTATTTTATTTTGTTTTAAATCCGTCGATAATTTTTAAACTTGTTTGACAAAATAATCTATAAAACGATTAAAGTTTTGTGAAATTGTAGAACATGTCATTAAGGTTGTCGACCCCTAGTAAGAAGCTCAGGTGACGTCGGAATTTTCCGAGCGTTGTCGTTTAATATTCGTTACCTATCCGACACTATTCGGGCAACGTCGTAAACATTCCGCCGTGGAACATTCCACCGCCGAATAATTCCGATGTCACATGAATCTCATTAGGGATGGACCACCTTAATGAAAAATACTTTCAAAGCTTTAAGTTGACGTCTGACGTCCGTCTGACGTCCGAGTATTGACGTCCTTAACAGAACAAGCTCAAAAAACCTTTGGACAGAAAAAGAAAATGCACATGCCCCGCATTTTATTCTTTTTTCTCAATATGTCAGACCACAAATCATAATTATTATCTTTATCAATCCGTTTTTTTTGTCCGAAACATCTTTTAAAATGGAACAGTCAATCTATCCGCCTGGAGAAAGGTTAAATTATTGCACGGTCGTTAAGGGCCACTGTTTTCCTATTTACTCAGCGCAATTCATTATTTATCGTCGCTTTTCCACGAAAACCTCGTAACTGCAGCTTTAAAAAAAGCTGCAGTTACGAGATTTTCGTTGAAAAGCAGCGTTATAGACCGTTGTTTCAAACTCCCCCGCTTTTATTAACATTGATTGACACGTATCATTTCTATTTTTAGAACAATCACATTTTTTCCGAGTTTTTGTTTATATTATTAATAAATCACAGAGGGTGGTAACAAATTGTCAATATTTTGATATATCAGCTATTGACCTTTATATACCGGAATTGCAATTTGCGTGCCATTTCGGTAAGCGTTAACCGAAAACCTAACGACAAAATTTAAAACTGGCCCAATTTCAAAGATGTTACAGACGACATTTTCAAGTTGATGGAATTTGAATTTTTTTTTGTCTGTTGAGTAGAATACATTGTGGGAATTGCTTGGTATACCTCACGATAAATTACCTGGCAGAGCAGTCCATGCTAATCGAATGGAATGCTCTGCAAGGCCAATTCTCGTCCGCTATACCAGCGGTAAAATTCCATTCCCTCATGCCTTAGATAACGCACCGCACAGTGACGCAAACGCTGACTGTCTCAATGTTATAGGCCTGTCCCACCTAACCGAATATTCGTTGCGAATTCGTACCGAACGTCAAGGGCGAAATTCGCTGAATTCGTTGCCATTTTATTCGGTGAACTTTGGTTTTCAACGATTGTGTACCGACCATAGACCGAACACGTAACGAACTTGTAGCGAATATTTCGAACAGCCAACGATGCTTCTCCGAAATAAACCCCAATTCGTTCCCAAACATCAACGAACCCCTACCGTTTAATTAACGACTATAACGAATGCATAATGAATGCATAACGAATGCGTGACGTACCCTCAACGAATAAACCGAACGGTTAACGAACCCCATCTGAATCGTTTGCGACATTCCGAATATGTCCCCAAAATGCTCGGCAAATCAGATTGCATCTTTTCTCCAGAGTTATCTGCATGCCTTCTGCTTTGTGAGCATTCTTCAAGTTGTCTTCACAGAGAAAGCATCACATACATGTATAATGGTAAGACGTGTGCGCGCAGAAAACAAGACCTGCTGTGAACCAGCACAAGAGGCTGAAGCAACCAATCCTGCCAGGAAGGAGCGAACACCGTCGCCAAACGAAGGCTCTATGTTCTCTTCTACAGCCTCGGTAAAATCACAGCCGCCTGCAGCCAGAGCTAAAGAAAAGAAGCCGAGGTCAAGTTTCCCATTGACCCAACAGCAGGAGGAGGCGGTGGTGGAGTTTGTGCGGGAGAATCCCTTGCTCTGGGACATTAGATTGACATACTATCGTCGTACAGATAAGAAAACAGTTAAGTGGTCTGAGCAGGCTGCCAGCATGAACATTGAACCAGAAGCACTGCACACTTGACACACTTCTCTTACTACTTTTGAAATTGTGTTATGTGGCACCCGCCATGCAAATTTCATGGAATCATAACTATTGCCGGATGCAAGATGTCGCAGTGTTATAGCCAACTTCGAACCCGGTCGAAGGGCTGGTCTGTAGAATGTGTGTTGTTAAGTGATTCTTGGTCCCAACCTTTGCAACAATATATCAAACATCGCTGGTGGCATACGCAAGAAGTTGAAGAATGCAGCGGTGTCTTCGTTTCTCAATTCTACCATCAGTTTGTCGTATAATCCAAAGTTGATTCTTCGCTGAATCCATGGGCGGACCCAGTGTTTTCGTCTTCTTTTTCTAACCCTCTCTTCTTCTATAATTCCAACAACATCTATTGCCTGCAACAACATTTCATTTTGGCTTTGGAGAGCTATTGCCAATTGCTGTCTTTGCTCAATGGACAGAAGCGATAAATCCATTTTGTCGATGTGCACAGTCTGGGTTCTACGATGAGTGTGAAAACATTACCAAAGTCACATTATAAATACATAGAAAATACAAATTTGACAGGTCCGACAAACGCGAATTATTATCGACACCAAAACGAAAACAGCGAATGTGAGACGCACGCCTACCGATTCCTCTCCGAACCCTTAACGAACTCATTCCGAAAAAATTGATCGTTGTATTCGTCGAAAAATTTTGTGCATGCTCAAAAATTTTTTAGGCGTCTGCGAACACCGCGTAATGTCGACGAAAAGCACCGAATGGCACCGTAAACATACCGAACACAAACCGTTTGTGGAACGAACCTTTAACGAATACACCGAATTAAGTTCGGTACGCATTCGGTACGCATTCGGTGTAAAATTCGGTTAGGTGGGACAGGCCTATTATACGAATCTCTAAAATATCAATCCGTTAAGGAAGTCCAGCCCTAATGTGATTCACGCGACGTCGGAATTATACGAGCGACGTCGAAAACATTCGGCGGTGGAACTTTCCATCGCCGAATGTTTAAACGACCGCGCCCGAATAGGTTCGGATTCGTAACGACGCCGCTCGAAAACAAATCCGATGTTTTATGAATCTCAAAATCGCCACATTGCGGATATTCTACCTTTATTAAAAAATAATGATTAACTGTTTTACCGCTGTTCGCTATTCCATTAGTATGTGTTCCATCTTTGAGTATAATTATCAAGGCATACCATAAAGAATATCTTTGAAAACAATTGAACACGTTGTCACTAAACATTTACAACTAATTTTAAATCAAATTATAGGAATTCCCACTATGATATTTTTCTTTTATATCTTTACGCATTCACATCTATATTTATTATTAATTAGTGTGTGCAAATTCAACCCTTTCCCACACAGCAACTTTTAAAGTGATTCTAATTCATAGATATTGCAGACGTTATTACTAAGTGAATAGACTTTTTTCGTTTTAGTTTTTATTGTACAAACATTGTGGAAATGAAGAACTTGCTTAACACAAGCAACTTCTTCATTTCCACCATGTTTTCTAAAGTCAATGTTTCGTAGGGCGTCAAAAAGCGCCATTATACGGGAATGGGTTAAAAAGGCGTTGAGTTCAAATATACCATACATCATCTTATCCTTTACCTACGCATGTTTTAATTTGCATGATGTATGATTGATAATTAATTCAAACCAATAAACAAAACATTGGTAGCGGTTTTAAGGCGTTGTAACTTAGAGGTTAGAAGTGCAAAACTATCGTAGTCACGACCTTGCACTAGGTTGCACTAATTTTTGTGGCCGATCGCGCAATTGTTTTAACTTTTTTGTACCCTTTATCAAACCTATTTTCTTACATTCATTTTCAGAAGTCTTTCAATCCAAGTAAATTTCGAAAGTATTGTAGAAAATCAGTCGCGCCGGCGTTTCAAGCCACGATTCTAGATTGATGCACTCCCAGTTTTCTGACTGAGTTACGCATTGTTAGCGAAACTTTGATTGGATACTTTAAAAGTATGTTACCGTTGCACAGATACAATTTTAAAAACAATTTATAGTCTATGTGTTGCTTAATCCGAGATAGAATAATCATTTTACCCCTACCAAATAGGTTCCCTGTGTATCCTATGCATAACTTTCCCATTCACACAGTGTATCATGATCTAGTAAGAAAGGAACGAACTAACGCTCCCCGTTTAAAACAGTTCACAAGATTGATATTTATTGCTTCTAAGATGGCATAAAATAGTAGTGCGCTTGTCATTAGTAGGTAGACTTAGCATTAAAGACTGCTTTTCTTACAACAAAATTCGTAACTACAACTTGCGGCTCGTTTTCCTGTTCCTATCGGTAATGAAAAAAAATATTAAGAGAACAACATGGATCGTGATCAGCCGTCATGTATGCACATGCTGATCAGGGTGCATATTGATCTAAAATGCATAGTATGATTATTTCGATGTCAGACGAGACGTATATGAAAGAAGAAATGTAAGTTAATCTATCGTCGATGGGGTATCAAAACTGAAGCTACGAGGTTTCGATCCACACCGATTTTGGCAAAACATGACAGCCAACGAGAGAAAAGCAGCAATTGCCACTATCGAAATTCCAGGTCATAATCCCGTTAATGACAATTAAATGATTAACACTATACTATTCATTATTAGTCATACTCTTCTAGTAAGTAAGGAGACAGTGGCTGATAACCAGATACGATATAGTCTCGGAGTTATTACAAAACCAAATAACTACATCTTTAATCAAGCTGTAGTCATGAGGTTTTGCTACACCGACGATAGGCTTGTTTTTTGTGATGATAACTTTTTTTCTAAACGATGTACTTTTTTCCATTCACTCAATGGTTTTCAAAGCATATTCTTTAACGACAGAATTGTTTCGGAAATGGTTAAACGATTTCGTTCAAAATATGGTAACTTCAGCTCGTTAAAAGCAGTGGGTACAATGTTTTTGAAGTACAGTGACTTCATGCATTTCATCACGGATCCCCCGGGAGTAGTCGGGAGATTGTCATATTTTATTCATTAACACCCGGTAGTTTATTTATCCCACGCAATTTTGTGCAATGACAGTCTCGCGGAGTTACTCATTTAATAACAATTACCTGGAGACAAAAAAAAAATGAGTGACACAGTCATTGGGAAAAATAGAAGTCCCAAACAGAACTTCAGATTACTTATTTTCCAGAAAACCACATTTCGGACTTGCTTTTCCCTTTCCTAAATTACAATACTTTTAGCTGGTTTAAATGGAAAAGACCTACACACTACCAAATTAATGCATATTGATTTAAAAGTGTATCAACGCAATAGCTTAAAACATCTTGAAGTAAAAAGGAGAAATTGCTGGCTACATGTATCAGTATTTATCTTTTCAACAAGGGTTTAACCCTTTCCCAAGCAAGACCTGGTTTTGACGTCCCTAATAGGAAGACTTGTGAAAACATTGAAACAAAAGAAGAAACTGCTGATAACCAGCAGTTTCTCCTTTTGTCTCAATATTTTCTGTGCCATATTTATCACAAAGTCTATCTTTATTAACTTCCATTCTGTCATTTGTGGCAGTTTTTTAATTGGATCGCCCTAAGATTTTGCCGTTTGGGAAAGGGTTAAACAGTGGGGTCGAAAAAAAAAGTGTCACTGTAAATAGATAACATCATCAGAGCCACTGACAACAAATAAACTGATACAAAAAAAAGGAAAATATTTAAGTGTTGCGAAGCCGATATTGAATCAAAGCGAGAAATGATAATAAATAAGTATGTGTCCTTTCCGTCACTGTTTTCAGAATGTTTTATTAGAACGGCATCTATAAAGGTAACTAAATTACATACACCCCGAAACACAACATACAGAAAACACAGGTCGTCGATTTTTTTTCCTGTTCCCCGCAGGTTTTCCTAAAGCGTTTTCATTCCTTTCCCAAACAAGACTTTGTTTTGATGTCCGAAAAAGGCTTTGGAAACATTTGGGTAAAAGAAGAAAATGCTGGTAACCAGCATTTTCGCCTTTTGCATAAATATTTTCTGTGCTGTATTTCACACAATTGATGTCTTTATCATAATTTTATTGTCTGCAGCAGCTTTAAAAGTGGTACATCTTAAATGTTTGGCGTATCAGAAAGGGTGAACGAGGTGGTTAAAACCAGGAGATCTGTGAATGGTCAAAGCATTATCCCCAAGCTAATCACCAATTATGAAATTAATTTCTCATGCCTGCCATAGCAATGTGTTGGATCTAACGACTTAGATCATCCCACTCATTCCCACAGGTTGACATTTTTAGATTTCTTCGCAAAATACATGTCATGGTACTGATTAAACCTTTCCAAAACAGTAATTGTTTGGACATGTCCAATTTGAAGGGAGTTGCTGACGAAAAAGTACTTGCTGTCAAATATAGAAATTGTGTAACCTATCGCACTAAAATACCGAGAGAAACTCGGCGATTGGCGATTATCACAATTTTTTCATAAATTTTTACTCAATGTTTTCAAAGCCATTCTACAAGGCACTTCAAAGAAAGGTCGGGTTTTCGGAAAGGTTAACTACCTCGTGGGAGTCATGTGTGTTGAGTCGGTCGTGACGAAAAAGAGCTATATGTTATGAAACTTTTCCAAATTTCATTTCTGAAAACGGACACTTCGTATGGCCCACCGAATAGGTCATGTAGACGCGTGAATACATGGTCGTATGCGCAATATTTATAATGTGTGCACGTTTGCACGTAAAATATATGGACGAATGTGTATAATTCGTACGCGATTATTACCCATTTGGTACGTCATAAATTCGGACATGATATTTTATTCGGCATAGCAAATATCGCGCTACCGAATGAGCGCTATGTACATAATTACAATGTAATTAATGTTTATTATTATTAATTTAAAACTAAATGCACATGTTTCGTTTGTATTATGTAGAATTTCGTCGCTTTCAACGAAAACCTCGTACATGTAACTGCAGCTTGTTTTAAGCTGTAGTTATGAGGTTTTTGTTGAAAAGCAGCAATTTGTGCCGTTATATCGTAACCAGCTTCATTTTACAAATGATCAGTTTTGAATAATCATCCATGAAGCTTTGTCGTTTCTGTAGATGCCGCGGATCGCTCATTTATTGACACATGATAAGCGTAGGCTGCCGTTTCTTGAAATGTTACACTTTCGAGTTAATGAACAAATAAACAACCACTTTGACAAAGGGGGAAGATGATTACGGTTTTATTTATTAATAGTTATTTCGGCCTAGACTTACATTTTGTGGTTTGGGGGAAGTGTTGTGGTATATAAATGAATCCCTTTATTATTTCGTTTGCTGCCATATCAATTATATATATTAAAACTTCTATGATGATGTGGCACTAAACGCACGAATCTGACAATTGGTTGGACGAAAATAATCTTACGAAGAAATTTAATTTGAGACCGATAAAGTTCAAGAAACTGGTCAGGGCGTTAACCTAAATCTTTTATTACCCTTTCCCAAACAAGACCTGGTTTTGACGCCCCTAATAGAAAGCATTGGGAAAACATTGAAACAAAAGAAGAAACTGCTGATAACCAGTAGTTTCTTCTTTTGTCTCAATATTTTCTGTGCCATATTTTACACAAGTCCTATCTTTAATAACATCCATTTTATAATCTTGGCAGTTTTTGTAGTGGATCACCCTAAAATTTTGTCGTTTGGGAAAGGGTTAAACCCAGTTTGTGACTATTTTGATCCTCGTCTGTCTTCAAAAACATGTAGGGACGAAGCCTTTGAAGAAAAACGACATAATGTTGACTGTAAAAAAGAAAAAAAAAATCAGAATGTTTATAAAACAGCATTCTCTGCTTCAACTCTTATTATGTATCTGTTGTCTTTTTTTTCAGTCAAAGTTGCGTTACCCAAGTGAACCCTATAGTTCCCGTTACTCTCCAAATGCCGAGGTCTATTGATTAAACCATAAAATATGACCTCTGCAATTTTCGGTACGCCAACAGCCTATTTGGTCGTCATAATCTAATTATAGCACATCATTTGAATTATCGAATCAAAATCATTCAGTTTTATCTTGC
This sequence comes from Fragum sueziense, assembly GCA_963680895.1. Lineage (NCBI taxonomy): Eukaryota > Metazoa > Mollusca > Bivalvia > Cardiida > Cardiidae > Fragum > Fragum sueziense. The sequence goes on from OY804594.1 coordinate 17,661,019, forward strand.
ATGATCATTACGTATACATAACGTCGCTTCTATTTTTGGCTGAAGCCGGTAACATTTGAATTATCGAATTAAAATCATTCAGTTTGATCTTGTTTGATTACGTATTACGTCGCTTCTATTTTCGGCTGAAGCCGGTAATTTGAAGCGTCAGCCAATGAAAGTTTGTATTAGCTTTTTAAATTGTTTTGTTGTGTATAGCCAACGATTGGATACTGAAATCCCACCAAGGCCCCGAGATTAGACGTGAAATGACCCCGCGAGAACAGAGCTCATTCTATCGAAATGGAATGTAGAGATAATGTGCTCTGTTCTTAAGAGAGTAGCCTATATTCCCCTATGTAAAGTGGGTGTGACTGGCTGTTGATAGCCCATTTGAAACTGTAGAAACAAGGTTTCTTGGCTATCTCACCTCTCAATGCCTGTCCACCCAAACGCCTTTTACGTCCCACGCAACAATGTCATGGCTGAAACCTTTTCTCTCGATTACTGTCGTAACTTACTCTTTCCCGAAGGGAAAAAAGTTGCAATATTAGAAAGCTATTATGCTACTAAGGACAGTGATGTCGATTTCCATTCCATTTAAAATGTATTCAATACATATTGTGCATGAAGCCTCGTTTTCGCATAACCGTACCACGTGACCCACGTGACGTGACCCGCGAATCATAAATCACACGTGGTTATTGTGTAACCGTCCTGACTGGATGATAACAAGCGGATACCCTCGTCTCGTGAATACATCATGTACAATATAAACCACGGAGATTTACATCTACACTTCGGAAATGAAACAATACCGGCTGTAGATTATACTACTCAACTGATACCCTTTACAAAGTGAGTGAAGTTTTAGCGCCACAGTATTCCCCAAGCTCAATAAGTTGTAGCGTTAACGTCCTCTTTGTGCCTTCAAGCATATAACTGTAATGTCCTAGCGCCACTGCTACCCCTAACCAGTCATAGGAATGATAAGTCTTCCCCAGAAATATTTCCTCATAAATAAAGAGGTTACCTTGATCACAAGTCTGTCACATGAGAGGCGTGTACCAGATACTGAATCTCAATAAACTTAAATTAAGGCAGTACTCCCCTAAAGAAATTAGGACGCCGTCATAAACATTCGTCGGTGGAATGTTCCACCGACGAATATTTACGACGTCGCCCGAATAGGTTCGAATACGCAACAAATGTTAAAGATGTTGCACGAAAAATTTCGACGTCGCGTGAATCTCATTAGGTGTGGACTACCACAATTAAACAAGTGTAGTGCCCCCACAGGATAGTGTTCTCCCAAGCTCAATGAGCTGTTTTTGCACACATACCATTACTTAAATAGGTATAATGTCCCTAAAACAAGCAGAACAATGCCCACACACCAGCGTCACACAAGCTCAATAGGTTGTAGTAGCCAACAGGCCCGTAAGAACATGGGCCTAGATGGGACTTAGCCCCCTGCCCCCAAAGTTGGCCAAAAATGTCGATTTTTTCTTATTTTACACAGACAAATTCGGAAAAATCAAATATAGCCCCCCTCCAAAATAATCAGACACAGACTCAATATGAAATTGCTTCCCATGGGCCTGTCCCAACTACGCCTTCAAGAAATTCTGAATAATGCCACTACACCCCCTAAAGGTTCCTAGTAGCTTAATGTCTTCAAGTTTGTCAGAAAATCGTGTTACTTAAACTTATGTCACATATTGAATAATAACCTAATAAGACATTTTGAGAAAGCCAGGCTACTCTATAAAAAGCACGACCAAAATTTATTATTTTTGCCAACGATTCTTTTGTTGATCTGGAAATGGGTCTCCTACAGCCTTTGAGACCACCATGTTTATACACCAACCTGTGCCTAAAAGCAGTCTGCTCAAAGACGCATGCTTCTAACCTTTATTTGCTATTATTCACAACGATGTTTCTAGATAATTGATCTTGATAAGACTTCGTAAATACGTTGCAATAACGTGATTCATATTGGTCTCTTGTGCAACAAGTGCAACTTTCCAGATTCAGCCCCATTTTTGCTTGTTTGTTTGTTATTTTTTTATATCAATGGTTCAGTATTGAGCTGTAATGCGGGCGACAAAATAACAGTTTATTATTTAAAACAAATCAACTAAAATAAATCAACTTAAATTGAAGCCACACCGAGCGAGTTGTCAATCAGATAAGAGATAAACAATCGTATAGGCTGAAGAGTATCACTATTCATACATATCGAGATAAAGATCAGTATGTAACAAAACACGGAGGATCTCACACGCTGGTATCATGTAGGTATTGTTACAAAAGGAGACATAAACAAGAGATTGGCGGAGACAATGATGCGATAGAGACAATAAACAAATGGCTCGTGCTTTAGATGTGACAACTGAGTCGTATAATTGGGAAAGAATGGCGTAAGGCACTTGCTATAGACTCAGTCTTTTTAATTATGTTTGTTGAAGAATATAACTAGATGTGTTTGTGAAACACGTATGCCTCCGAACTAATTATTCTTTTTAAAATGTTAAGTTTTCATAAAGGATGACCTTGGGGAAGGTCATATAGCATGAAACAGATAGCCATCATTGAAAGGAAGTTACATTCCAAACTTAAGATTTGTATGTCAAATACTTTTGGAGAAAAGGCAAATGTTCAGTTTTCGGACACACAGACAGACGGACAGATGAACAGAAACGAGTAAAACAATATGCCCCTGATCTTTCGATACGGGGCATAAACAATGCTGCTTTTCAACAAAAACCTCGTAACTGCAGCTTTAAACAAACTGCTGTTACGAAATTTTTGTTAAAATCGACGAAATGATGATGGTGTTGATTCCAGGAACATCCGAAAAAATCCGAATACCTCCGCGTACTTGCATTTATGACCAACAAAGGGTAAAAGGACCATTGGTGAAAGTCGTAAAACCAATGATCGGACCAAGCAGAGTTCAATGAGAAATTGTAAATAAGTAAGAGAGAAATAACATTTCAGATTCAGAAAATTACTGATAAGGGTTATTGCTTTTCAAACTTTCCCTGTTATATAGCTGACTATAAATGATTGAGCAGATCATTTCTAGCTGCTCTGCAAGATCATCTATTGCTAACTATACAATTTTGCAAGATGGATGGTGATTTATCAAATTTTAAGTCAGAAGAAGCAAGCACTCCTGTATACATATCAGAGATAGATAACATCTTCAAGACAGTTTTCATGAATGAATATTCTGTTTCATTCGCTGCAATGAAATGCGTCATATAAGAATGACTCTAAAAATCTGCGAAAAATATCATCTCGTGTCAGATTGTGCACTTAGCACAGGTCAGCCGTTGGCCAAGTATTTTCGATTACCTAGATAATTCTACATCAATATATTCTTGTTGGTCTAATATTCTATCACATTCTATGTTTGGTAGAATATCCGCAATGAGGCCATTTTGAGATTCATAAAACACCGTCGTCGTTACGTATGCGAATCTATTCGGGCGCAGTCGTAAACATTCGGCGGTGGAAAATTCCACCGCCAAATGTTTTCGACCTCGACCGAATAATTCCGACGTCGCGCGAATCTAATTAGGGGTGGACTACATGTACCTTAAATATAATCTTAAATTTATTCAAATCCAGTTACTTCTTCAGGAAAACAGTCCACAAATGATGCATTTCAACCCCATTTTCACATGACGTACATGAATACGTTATATTTAGCGCTTTCTATCATGGGTGTACCAACGGAAAACCCCTACGTTAAAGATAAGGAAAGCACGAAATGAAAGAATGTGGTTCAAACAATAGCTCCACAATCACAAATTATTCAACCCTTTCCTCAGAAAACAAATCCAGGGACCTTTCAAATTCAAAGGAAATCCTGTAAAGAATGGGTGTTAAAGAAGATAAAATTTGGTGTGAAATAAAGAAACAGAGAGTATTTGAGCAACGTAAGAAAAGATTAGATGTCATCGTTTCCATCTTTGGATCTATGTTTCCCATTTTGCTTTAACAGGGGATAATAAATCAAAGCGCTGAAAGCGCTGAAGGCCTTGAAGAATTTGAACACATGCAGATTATTGGTATGAGAAAGTTTGAATATTCTTTAACTTCAGCAATAATCAAAGCACTGAAAGAGCTGTAGGCCTGGAAAGTGTACGAAAAATAACAAGAGTAATATTTTAATCTTTTATATTTTTTTGAAGAAGTTTCGAACAAATTTGAACACATGCAGATTTTTGGTATAAAACAAAAGTAAAATGAACAGAAATCATCTGTATGGTATGAAACAAAAGTAAAATGAACAGAAATCATCTGTACTGGATGGCCACTAGAATCATGGGGGGCAAATTATCAAGGATCAGGTAAGAAGGATTTCGCTTGCAGATTTATCCATTTTATTTATTGCATGATCAATTCCTGTCCAAATTGTGTTAACAATAAATCTGCGACCAAAAGCGGTCTTAAGACCGTGAATAATTTGGGCCCTGCCCCCTGGTTAATAAATCATCGAAACACAATAGCATATTATCAGAACATTATATAAAAATAAGTGCATGTCGTTCTTTAAACCCTTTATCATTCCATTACCAAACGGCAAAATTTTAGACTTGTCCAAATTCAAAGATGTTGCAGACGACAATTTCAAGTAATTACTAAATATAATTTCACATTTTTTCACAATGTTTTTCAAACCCATTATCTCTAGGGGAGTCAAAATGTGGGAATGGGTTAATAAATCTGTTATTATTTTGCTGCTGAAGCTAGAAGTTTTTGAAATTTCCCTTAATGGGCATTTTCTTTTGTTGAAAAAGACATGTTTTGGTTAAATTTCAATTATAACATGCAAGTCAAAACATATAAGAGAACATGAAATATCATGGAAACACAATAGCAAATTATCTTGACATTATATAAAAGTATGCGAGCAAAACTAATTATATATACAAGAGGGCCATGATGGCCCTATTGAGCTCACCTGAGTTTCCGATTCTACAGACAAGTATAGTCTGGTCTTGGATTGGATACAGTTTGGTAGGTCATTTATATAGACTAAGAAAAGATAAGAAAAGACATGGACAGAGCACTGAACCCTGGGGTACGCCTAAGAGAACGGGTAGAGTAGTTCATGAGTGATCATCAATACCTACTCTTTGAGAACGACCCTTTTAGAAGGATTATATCCATCTTGAGATCAGTGGAAGGACACCCAGCTTATTCAATTTGGATATCTAATTGCTGTGATCAACCTTCTTCTTCTTCCGGTTTAGGTCAGGTTTTCATAGAATGTATATTTGACCTACGATGAGATGAGACAATCACCTCTTCCATTGGTTATGTACAGCTAAAAGTCTATACGGTACAGTTAAAACTATGTACATCCATCAACCGGTTACTTGCTACTGGGTAGGGCCGCAGCATGCTGTGGTAGGGCGACCCTGAGCCCCTGAGCGTAGAAGCATCTGAGACGGCTATAGGAAGGTGGTTCCAAATCAAATGCCTTACTAAAATCCATTTCAAGTATATATCCGCTTGTTGAACATGTTCAAGATTGTCGTATGCTTCTTGGGTAAGGCTAATCGATTGAGATTCACAGGTATGTTTTGCTCTGAAGCCATGCTGGTACTGGCTAAGTAGATTATTCTTATCAAAGTGGCCCATGATGTTTGTTATCAGGATGCGCGCCATAATTGTTGATGCTATGCAGGTTAAAGAGATTGGCCTATAGTTGCTGCTTTATACTTTGGACAGCTTTTTATAGACGGGTGCTACTGTTTTACTTCTCTTATCTTTGGGGACAATACCTGATTCTAGAGAAAGATTGGAGATGACCTTGACAATATATCAACTGTATATCTTGTAACATTTCTTTACACCTCTGGTAAAATATGTTTTTGGAAAACAATGCGGCATAATTAGAAAATGTACGTTCTGCTCAGTATTTTTTTGTGCTATATTGAGCACAATTTCCAAATTTATTAATGCCCATTATGTCGTCTGCATTAGCTTTGGAATTTGACAAGTCAAAAGTTTTTACATTTTGGAATGGGTGAGATAATGGTAAATTCCATATTTTATATCTTGTTCAAACAATCAAGATGAAGTAATGGATTGAATAACGATTTATTAAATGAAGTTAAATCATTGCCGACAAATCGTGATGTTATTTCTATATATCTTCACAATATATCATTTAGAACCTTATTAAATCATGAATCTGCCTATTAAAACATAACTATCTAACACATACAAATACATAGATATATAAATAACACAGTTTTAAAACAGATTAAAGAATAACAAATCGTTACTGTTACCTACGGTATTTGAAAACCAAATATTTCAAGTGTGTATCGGTAATCACTGACGCGTTCCGTGTGTTCCGGTAATTACTATGCGTTCCATGGTGTTCCGGTATTTCTATGGACCCAATAGTTCCTTCGCGGGGGAAAAACGAACATTTACGGACAATTTTGCAATGAACGAGTTTCTTTAAATATTAGAGGAACGTCGGGTACTTTCGGACAGTTAAGCGATCGCCAGCCATTATTTAGATAGGTGAAGACAAAAACTGTATCTTATGTCACAATCAGAAAATTCTAAGCCTTTTCCTCGGCATCGGTAATGAGAAGTATGTATTAAGCGTATAAAACCGGGTACCATAAGGAAAACAAAAAGAGTCATCAACGACAGGTTATTTCGGACACATCGGGTCTGATCGGACAGGCCGATAATCGAGCTAGATTTATTTCAAATAATTATGTTTGCACTTTTACGTAATTAATTTGGAACAATCTAAAATTTTGTTTGGAAAGGTTTTAGGTAAGATAAAATACAAATGAACGATCTAAGATATTTATTTGCATCAAGTATTTCATAAAAAAAAAATATATATATACGCTGATGACTGGATTTGAACGTCGGTCCCCCGAGTTCTGAGACTTCAACATTACCGCTCGACCACTGAACTGGCTGATCAGAATGTGACATAATTAATATATAAAATCATTATTTGTCCGGTTAGACCCGACGTATCAGTTTTCCTTCTATTCGGGTCAGATCGGACACCATTTTATTTCCGAAAATAACTAATATTTCTATCATCGACATGTAAAAACCTCTCGAAAACCTTTTAATCTTCTTTTTAAACCAGACTAAAAAAGATTTAATCACAATAATACATCGTCATAATCTTGCGTCTGCAGGGTTTCTATATTTAGATATTGCTTACGAACCTCTACGGAAATTTTGATTCGGGGAAAACCCACTAAACGTTGAGTATTGGCGGCGAATGGATCCGCGCATAATATTATGTTGCAATCGATTTCTTGATTGTAAATATTTTACGATTTTAAATGCCTTTACTACTATCAACGTATGTATTTACTTCTTTTGTAATGTACATGGGTCGAAATTTACAAAATCTACATAAAGTAACTTAGATCTAATCCAGTTCCGATTTACTTTTCATCGCGCAAGAACACTATCTATCTGCGTTCAACGTTTTCACAAGATAAATTCTGCACGCCCTGAGAAAAATGACATGCTAAATTTGGCCTCTTCAAGGCCAAAAACCAGTCCCTGTTTTGGAAAGGGTTTAACCCATTACCACACAGTGACTCTTTTTGACTCCTAGTATGAAATTGACTTTGGAAAACATTGTGGAAAATGAAGAAATTGCTTGTAACAAACAATTTCTTCATTTCCCACAATGTTTTCTACCAGAAGGGACCACATGATTTTAAATTTCTTTAATTTGAAATTATCGTCTGCAGGATCTTTGAATTTGGACCAGTCCAAAATTTTGTTGTGTGGGAAAGGGTTCAAGAATGCCATGAAGTTATGTAAAATGTTGAAATCGTCCATTTCATGCATTTGTGGTTTGTGAGATGTTAGTCTGCAAGCTGCGTTAGACTTTGCTATGATATCAACCCTTTCTCGAAACATAAATCTTAGTCGACTGTTAGAGAGCAGCGTGGATTCCGACCAGGCTGTATAAACCCTTTCCAAACAAGACATTGCTCTGGCGACCCTATAAAAACGGCATGGGTAATCATTGAGACAGAAGAAGAAAATGCTGATAATCAGCATTGATTTTCTCTTTTTGCAATACTTTCCATACTGCACAAAAATCCAATCTTATTTAAAACTCCTAAATTCTTTTCTGGGGGAGGTTTTGAGTAAGTGCACCTTAAAGCTGATGTTTGGGAAAGGTTTAACCCTTTCCCAAACAACAAAATTTCATGACCATCCAAATTGCAAGCTGCTGCAGACAGCAAATTGAATGATGATAGAAATAGGTTTTGTGTACAATATAGCTAAGAAAATATTGAGGCAAAAGTAGAAAATGCTGATCATCAGCATTTTCTTCTTTTGCCTCAATGTTTTCTAAAGCCTTTTCTATCAGAGACATCAAAAGCAGGTCTTGATTGGGAAAGGGTTAATACACTGACTTGTCTCAAATGTCATCGAGGTCATTTTCTAGAGTCGAAAACAATTAAGAAGAAATAAAATTATCCAAAAAACCTTCGAATTACATTTCCTTATATCTTACGAAAAACGGAAGAAACTGCACGAAATAATTATCTTTTACAACCAACGATTTACGTTCTTGAGAAATTAATTTAGTTCATAATTCATGGTCTAAGTTTGCGAGAACTTAAATTTCCAGAACACGTGCTGAACGGAGGAAATACTTTGGATTACAAAAGAATTTTCTCATTTTTCCTCATTATTTTCTGTACTATAATGTATACAGATTTTTGTATCGATATTAAAAGTTTCTGCCTCTAGAAGCTTACAATTTAAACCATAAATGATGTTTGGAAAGGAAACTGACATAATTATGGCATAATTAAATGGGTGAAGCAGGCGTCAAAAGCAACGTTCAGAATATCCTTAATATCTAGTAATGGCTAAAAATCCACAGAAAAGGAGAAGATGCTTATTTCAGCCGTTTCATTTTGTACCTCAATATTTCTCAAAACGGACTCTTCTGAAAAAGTCGAAATGAAATGTATGTTTGTAAAAGGATATGAAAGGAAATTATTAACAATCGTGACAAAAAGAACAAAAACACAGGAAATTTCTATGTAGGAAAGGTGCTGATTTTGAACCAATACGAGACCTTTTCATTAACCCTTTCCCAAACAAGACCTGGTTTTGACGTCCTTAATAGAAAAGGCTTGGGAAAACATTGAAACAAAAGAAGAAACTGCTGATAACCAGCAGTTTCTCCTTTTGTCTCAATATTTTCTCTGCCATATTTTGCACAAATCCTATCTTTAATAACATCCATTTCGTCATTTGTAGCAGTTTTTGAACTGGATCACCCTAAAATTTTGCTGTTTTGGAAAGGGTTAGCATCGTGATAAAGAAATTAGTTACATCATAGGGATTCAATATTAAGATGTTTTCGACTAATAATGATTTCAATTCCAATTAATATGATTCATCCCATTGTTAACAAACTACAATTCAAAGGAGTTTGTCGGTTTCTTTGTACGGAAATAAAATCCTTTCCCAAACAAGGCCTGATTTTGACGGTCCCAATGGAAAATACTAGGTTTTGGGCAAACTTTGGGTCAAAACAATAAAATACTGATTACATGTACCAGTATTTAATTTTGCCTCAATATTTCTTTGCTATACGAGAAATGTACAGATGTCCATTTGAATAAAAAACTTTTAGGAAAGGGTTCAAAATAACCGGAAGTTAATTATTACTCATTTAATTAAAGACGACATAACAAAATGGTAAAGCAGGCGCCAAAATCTACATTCAAATTATCAAAGTATTAAGCAACGACTTAGAAATCGAACAAAAAGAGAAAAGGAAATGCTTATACTCAAAATTTGAGTATGTGATTCACTATTTCTCAAAGTACATACTAACAGAGACACCAAAATAAATATTTGATTGGGAAATGGTAAACACTTTCAAAAAATGCAAAACTTTAAACTGTTCCTGTTTCAAAGTTCCTGTCGATGACAAATTTGATGTTGGTTGAGATTTTGATGTTTGTACAATATTATCTAAAGATATTGAGACAAAAGGAAAAAAAATGCTGATTATCAGCACTTTTTTCATTTGTCTCAATAACTTCACAAACAATTTTCATTTAGCGACGTCCTCATCATTTTTTAAACATTATCACAATCGTTTTCCTCTAGGGAGGTAAAACCAGATCGTGTTTCAGAAAGAGTTGAACTAGAAACAAACAATGGTCACGAAAAGAACAAAAATACATGTCCACTAAAGGTTAATTGCTTATCAAACGAAAAAGAAAAACATACATGACATTACTTAGTAGAATTGGTAATGATTTTGACCAATTTAGTACCATTTTATGATTATTTCATCGACATCGTTACGAAAAGACTTTTAATTTTATAGAAGATACCACATTAACATGTTTTTGATTATCATTAGTTTTAATTTCGATTACAATAAGTGCTTTTCAAAAACGTTCTGAGTTTTTATTTGTTTTTAACGGTATTTATTATGGTCAAATTTAGTTTTTCTATATCAATTAACCTTTCAAAGATTACAAAAAATAAGACATATAAAACAGTATGTGGCAAGAATGTTTCCAAAGATACGCGTGCCTCTATAAAGCAAACTATCAACCCATTACCGAACGGCGACATTTTAGGGTGGTCCTAATTAAAGATGTTGCAGACGACGATTCCGAGTGAACGGAATTTATTTTTTGTCTCTTTAAAATATAAAAACATCGGGAAATGAAAAAAATTGCTAGTGACAAGCAATTTGTTCATTTCCCATAATGCTTTGTCGTAATAATTTCTCCATTTTCGAAAATATTTTCCAAAGTCTGTTTGTCTTTGGGGAGTCAAAAATGTTGATATGTGGAATGAGTTAACATCCCAAAAATGTAGAAAATAATAGTGGTATTTGGAGAAAAATGTAAAACAGCCATTTTCTGCTTTGCTCTCTATATTTCCATGTTGTTTACAAATATTTTGTATTTCACTATAAATTGCACTTCTCTTTCTTAAGCATCTTTCAAATTTGACAATTTTAAGAATAAAAACGTCATTTTGAGAAAGAGTTAAAAAGAACCGACTGCTCTTGATCTGCATCTACACTGCTAACAAAATAATTATAAATGAGCCGGGATCTGGAAAAACGTCCCTTATAGCATTCTAAAAAGATGAGTTTCAAGATCAGCCTGTTGTCAAATACAGTCCAATATACATCCATGCTGCTCTCCTTCAGTAACTACAGATCACAAAGAAGCTATTAGAGAACAACATGGATCCTGATCAGACTGTGCGTATGCACAGGCTGATCTGGATCTATGCTGGGCTCAAGAGCCTTAAGGGACGTTTTTCCAGATCCCCGCTCAAATGTATTATTTATCGAAGTCTTTTTAAAGTGAAAAGGATTCAGATTTAGCATTATTAAGGATTACAGCCCATCTTTCACTACAAACCACTTCTTGCATCATCGGACGTCACTCGTCAATTTTCGTTGCCACGGATGAAGCTCTGAAATTGACGAGGGTATCCCTCGTAAATATCCGTTGTCACCGATAGCGTTCAAAGATGCAAAGGGCATTTAGGTTGTAATCCTTAATCCTTTCCCAAATAATAATTTTTTAGGGTGATCCACTTCAAAAACTGACACAAATGACAAAATGGATGTTAGGCTTATTAAAGATGAAATTTGAGTAAAATATGGCATAGAAAATATTGAGACAAAAGGAGAAACTGCTGGTTATCAGCAGTTTCTTCTTTTGTTTCAATGTTTTCCCATCTTAGGGACGTCAAAAACAGGTCTTGTTTGGGAAAGGGTTGAATTACGCAATGTTAAGCAATGAACTACGATATAAGGGCCAATTTCATAACTGTTACTAGTCACACGAAAAGGGTCCATCAGGATAGTTCGTGATTACTATTTCCCAACAAGACCTGGCCCCGGTTTCTCGAAAAAAGTACATACTCATGAATACATGCTCAACTTCAATGGAATACTCTCCAACATTAAGGGTATTCGATTGAAGTTCACATGGATTTCATGTGATTTGAGTAAGGTGCTCAGATTTGAGTCTGAGAATGTACTTAAGTATTTTCGAGGAACCGGGGCCTGGTTTTGGTGTCCCTAAGAGAAATGGCTTGAGAAAACATTGAGGCAAAATAAGAAAATGCTGTTAATCAGCATTTTCTGCTTTTGTCTCAATATTTTCTTGGCTATATTATATAGAAATACACCATCCTTATCAACACCCATCTTCTTGGCTGCAACAGTCTTCAGTTATTATCATAATAGTTTGTTTGCGTTTGGGAAGGAGTTAAGATACAAGAAAAATTTCTTCAATCTTGATTCAAGGAATCATCTTATATAAGGGAAAAAATGCCAGTGCGGCGTGCGCTGACTGACTAGGATCTGTATATCTCACACTTCTGAAATGGTCCCTTTAGCGTGACGAGTCAAACATTTTGAAAAATATTTGGAGTCAATGCATTCAATAATGGGTCTTATCCGTTTGAAAAAATGAAATCTGAAGCAATGTTGCAAATGAGAAAGTAATCCTTAACTAGCATTTTCTCCTTTTGCATTTTCTCCCTTTATATCTCAATATTGTTTAAACCATGTTGTACGCGCATTCTATCTTCATTGATTTTCATTTTGTCATCATCAGCAGCTTTGGAATCGGATAATTCAAACATGTTGCGTTTACGAAAGAGTTACGCCAAACATTTTTAATGAAACCGACACAAAAATGCAACAAGGAAGTTTTTATCATGACCCTACGCAAAAATTTTGTGATTGCTCATTCAAGTAATTTCTATGATGAAGCTAATTAAAATGCATACTCACGTACAGAAATTTCAAATTTATCTTTTTCCCTTCTCACAATGTGATTATAATCAAAGAAATATAAACATTGGGAAAATATTTCAACAATTCTGCATAGGGTATCATGAAAATGCTTTATTTCATAGGTTTGCGAGATACTGAATCATTTTATACCATAAATCGTTGATTTAGTAATAATGTAAATCAATAATTTGTATTATCAATCACTCCAATATTTGGATTGATTAAATAAGTGATGAAAATTAAATATGGTAAGGGCGGGGCGGCTGGAGAAATGAGGCCTAAAATTGTACAAATTCTTTACTTCAGTAATTTTAGTACAGTCGAGTAGCCATGGGAAAGGGGTTCTGATCATTTGTTATATGCCTACAAAACTTATTGACATAGTAAACAGACAAAATTGAAAGACAATCCGTTTTTTTTACATTTAAAATAGTATATTTGTCAACCCATTCTCATACAAGACCTGTTTTTGAAGTCCCTTATAGAAAAGGTTCGGGAAAAATTTAAGACAAAAGAAGAAAGTGCAGATAACCAACCTTTTCTGTGCTATTTTGTTCATTAACAGCGTTTTTATTTACACAAATTTTGTTGTCTTAAAGTCGCAGAATCCTTTATTGATAGATTTTAATCAAAATATATATTAGCTAATCAAAACATACTATTAGTACACAGAGGAATTAGGTGAGACAACTCTTTCAGAAATAAGTCAATGGTTTTGTTAATATGGATCAATTTGAATTTGGTTTGAAGTAGAAACGGTTTGAAAACAACAGAAATAAGTTGTACGTGGAAGACATTTTAAGAGGAATAGCCAATAAAAAGTTATTGACGACCAATCAAATTTTTCATTTGTCGGCAATAACTTTTTTATCAGCTGATTGTTCAAAGACCGCTCGAATGCAGCATAGCTATGGAATTTTCCCACCTTCTCTGCTTCAAATCGTTTACAGATCGTTCATATATTAATAGAGGTATTGAAAAATATAGAAAATGTCGTGTTTCTTGATTACCAACCATTGCCATACAGGCAGATTATTAGACTGAGACTTTGCCTCTTTTTTGCATGAAAAATGATATTTATGAAATGATACAGCAAACATTTCAATCGTAATTTGTAAATTCGTTGGTGAGCTGGTCTTGATCGCTGATCGATCGATGACCAGTTTCAATCAAAATATCGATGAAGCTATTAATAATTCCACGGCAACAGGCTTTCTAGAACGAGACTTCAAATATCTCACTTTTGCATGACAAACAATATTTCGCTGCTTTTCAAACAAAAACTTCGTAACTGCAGCTTTAACAAGCTGCAGTTACGAGGTTTTTGTTGAAAAGCGACGATTTATAAAATGATGAAGCAAACATTTAAATCGTAATTTGTAAAATCGTGGGTGAGCTGGTTCTGATCCCTAATTACTTGTCAAGAGTTTGAAGTTTTTACTCGGGTGTTGATGTTTATCGTGAAGAAAAAATGCTTCAGATGACAGCCTCCTTAATCCTATACCAAAAATGAGTCTTGATAAAGATGGAAATTGTTATCAATATTTCACAGAAAATATAAAGACAATGGGAATGTCAATCATCAGCAATTCTTTCTTTTTATCAGCAATTTTGCCTTTTGTTTCAATGTTTCACAAGCCTACTCGTATGCTACAAGGGACACCAAACCAGACAGTTTCGGAGAGAATGCTTGGAAAACATCAATTTACGTTAAAGTACGCTCAGAAAGAAGACAGATAAAACATTAGTATCCACTATCCCTTTCCCAAACAACACATTCCAAATTAAAAGTCGATACAGAAATGAAATTTAAGTAATTGCAAAGATTGTGTGTGAATTAATCGCTTGAAAAGTATTGAGTGAAAGGGAGAAAATGATAATCATCAGCGTTTCCCCTTTGCTCTCCATATTTTCCAAAACATACTCTGTTAAGGACGTTAAAAATATGTAAAGTTTGGAGAAGCTTTGATAGATAGAAGATAAGTGTCCATTAAAACTTGTTAGAAAATCAATAGATCATATAACTAAACTTTCAAGTAGCAACATTTGTTCAATAGTTTTGACAATTCTTGACCTATTTTGAACTTAATGTCAAATATTGTGGCCCAATTACGGTTTCAACCCATGCCAAAAACAATGGTCTGTTCGTGTCCCTAATAGAATTAACTCGGGAAACATTGAGGCAAAGGTAGAAAATGCTGATCAGCTTTTTCTTCTTTTGCCACAATTATGTTCTTTACTTTATTGTAGACAAACCATATGTTTATCCACGTCCATTTTACGGATTCACCTTAACCCATTATCACACAATGACTCTTTTCGACTCCCTAGAAAATGCGTAATAGCTTTGGAAAACATTGTGGAAAATGAAGAAATTGCTTGTGACAAGCAATTTCTCCATTTCCCACTATGTTTTCCTATCCAAAAGACCATGAAAGAAAAAAAAAACACTTTGAATTGTCGTCTGCAACCTCTTTGAACTTGGACAAATCCAAAATGTTGCCCATATTAACTTTGGCCAATATAGAATTTAGTCTTTTCTGAAATAGTTTTAAAGATGTCGCGAAATATTAAAGTTAAATCAGAAGATAAAAATCTGTATTATAAAACATTTTTAAGATGCAATTTGTGAATCAGTGCAAGCAAGTCATTTGCATTACCACAAAAACTGAGTATCAAATTTCACAATGGAAAATTGTCCGCTACATGGCTATAGCATTTTACTTCAGCTTGTTCTTTGATAGGCATATGAATCCTTTCCGAAAAATCTAAATTTAAAGTAAGTCAAATCAAAGAGGACAAACGAAATGTTCATAAACGTGACAAATGTATAAATCATTGCATGGAAACATAAGCAAAAAATGAGAAAAATGCTCATTATCGACATTCTTTCCTTCTCTTAATACTTTACAAAATTGCTTCGGTAAAGGGTTACAGACTGGAGAAAATTACCTAAATACAAGTTCATTTTATTTTTCAAATAGTTAAATTTCATATCTATATTTTTTTCAATATACCGTTGGTAAGGATTCAGGACGCAGTTCGTATATAACTTAATATTTTCCCAAACCGGCAACATTTTAGAATGGTTCGACTTGAAAGTACATGCAGATGACAAAATCGATACAGCGTATTTCAGATGTTATAGACCAGAAAATATTGAAAAAAAAAAGAAAAAAAATTTTGTCTCAATGTTTTCCAAAACCTTTACTTCAGGGGATGTAAAAGCAAGTCTTGTTTCGGAAAACGTTAACACATTCATCGAGACCGGCGTTAAATGGACAATTTTAAGCAAATACTAGATCTATTAAAATTCGATATTTTACATGTAAAATGACCTCAATCTATTGATTGATTATTTAAAAAGCTATCACCATATTCATGTATTCCTTTGCAAAATGAGACCACAATGGGGAATCACGTGGCAATACGATTTCAGAAAATCGATTCTGTTGATACGTGACCAATTTGGTTTCGGTTTTAAGTTTTGTTTTTCTGCATTCTCTGCTTCAACCATTTTTTTAATTGGCCACGTATTAACAGAATTATTGAAGATGTTCTGCAACTGATGTGTCACTTGATTCCCCGAAGTGAAAACATGCTTTTGGTACATGTTAATAGAAACAGATTGGAAAGGGATTATGACGAAAAGAAAATGCTGCTAACATCCTATTTTATCAGCATTATTTTTCTCGTCTGTCCAAGCTTTTAAATAAACACAGTCTATAAGTCAGTTGTATGGGAAAGGGTTAACATTTTACCAAACTTTCGTCGCTTTTCAACGAAAACCTCGTAACTGCAGCTTAAAACATGCTGCAGTTACGATGTCTTTGTTTAAAGCAGCGATTTACAATCATTCTTACAAGTTGAAATGAGAAGCTGCTGCAGTCGACAAAACAATCTGCACTAATGTAGTAGAATTCAAGTTTAAGCATACTAACTTACATGTATAGGTATCGATAATTGACATGGCAAAGCATCTTTAGCTATTAGCTAAAGATGCTCTGTCATGTCATTTATGGAGACCAATGGCACGAAAATACATTTAGGAAAAGAAGAAACACACTGATTAATCAATCCTTTCTCAAACGACAAAATTTTAGAATGATCCAAGATTAAAAGCTGCTGCATACGATAAAATAGATATTGATAATGAAAAGATTTGTGTGAAATATAGCACGATAAATGTTGAGACAAAAAGGGGATATACTGACCATTAGCATTTTCTTCGTTTGTCTAAATGCTTTTAAAAGCTTTCTCAAAAGAGGGTCTAGATTCCATTTCTCGTTTGGCAAAGTTTTAACTTCATTTCTTTGTGTTCCTCCCAAATAATCACTGTTTTGCTGCTGTATTTGAAAAGAATCGAGGATTTGCCTCTTTTCTCTCAATGTTTTCAAAAGAGTGAAAAGACTTTCCAGCTAGAATTGTAAAAAAAATGTTTGTGAAGGGGAAAAGTCTGGAGTCGAATAACACACATTCCACAGCTACTGTAAAGTGACAGGAATTTGTGAAGAAAAAAATCCATAAAACAAGTTTTTATGATTTTAATGAAAGGTATATGCTATCAACCTCCAACGTTTACCCTTTCCCCAAATTTCCTTGCCTAGAAATTTCAAAACTTTAAAAAGCCTTGAAAGCGTTGAGGGAAATGAAGAAAATGCTGATAATCAGCATTTTCTTCATTTTCCTCAACGTTTTCTATAATTTTATTACATGGTTGCTATCATATTTTGCATTTTTTCGTCATATTCAACGCAATTTACTTTGGACATGTCTAATCTTTTTGTCGTTTTTTTTTGGCAAGGGTAATACTGCCACCAACAGACTGCTAGTTTCGGAGATAATTTGTTATTTATTTTACTGTCTCCTTGTATAGCTCATGATTAATGACCTGGCAAAGTATCTCTAGTAAAAAGCTAGAGATGCTCTGCCAGGTCATTTATCGTGAGCTTTATCACTTGGTTATAATTTTACGAGTATGTACATGTACGTACAGTGTTCTCCCTTCTCTTTGGGCTTATGTCGACATCCTAAGCCATTAAAAAAAGTGTACATGTAATGCCAAAGCACCATCAAAAATTCCCAACAGCTTCTAAAATTAATAATGTCTTCAAATGTGTCAACAAACATAGTTGTTTTCAGGTAATTCAGGTCAAAATTGACAATTAAAACATAAAAAGCGCACATTTTGAGCAATTTTATCTTTAAACTTAAATGTTTTATAAATATTCGATTGTATAAACCTTTGATAAGCTTTATCAGCATTTTCTTCTTTTCACCAACAATTTGTCAGACTATTTTTCGATATAAGCTAGAGACACTAAATAGCGAACTATTTAGTTCAGTTAACCGTGGTGTTATTTCGGACAAACAAATACTATTTCGTGTGTGTTGCTATAAAATGTCCTAACTACGGCTTGATTCAAGACGTAATTCAACGTTAAGCCCAGTCTATTTTTAGCACAAAATTCATCGCTTTTTAGGTATTTTTCAGGAAGTGGTTCAATTAATAAGAAGTTTTCCTCTTCTATGTATGATTACAGAAAAATTGAACATTGCACAATGCAGATGTAGATTTCCTACGAACAATGCCAATATATTCATTTAATTTACGTATTTTATAGATCAGCGCTAGCTGAACGAACTAATATGAACTGAATATTAATAATGGGCGTTTAAGCCTATAGTTTTTCACGGTTTAATTCCACGTTATTTACCAAAACGCAATTGAACCAAGACCACTCTTATTTTAAGTTAAAATTAAGCTTTCGAAAATACAAAAAAAAAAAAAAAAAAAAAAAAAAAGAAAAAAAAATCGTCGCTTTTCTTCAAAAACACTGTAACTACAGCTTTAACCCTTTCCCAAACGACAAAATTTTAGGTTGGTCCAATTTGAAAGTTGCTGCAGACGACCAAAAATGATGATGATAAAGAAATGATTTGTGTAAAATATGACACAGAAAATATTGAGACAAAAGAGAAACTGCTGGTTATCAGCAGTTTCTACTTTTGTTTCAATGTTTTACCAAGCATGTTCTATTAGGGACGTCAAAACCAGGTCTTGTTTGGGAAAGGGTTAAACAAGCTGCAGATTAAGGGCTTTTGAAGGAAAGCGACAAAATATAACTGCAGATTTATGAAGTTGTAATTTACATTTTTTTTTTCAAGCTATCTGTTAAAATCATTATTTGTCAAAAAACATCGCTATAAAGTTGTCTCCTTTTTACAAACACATTTTGTGGTTTTCTTCTTATTGTTGTTGTTTGTTTGTTGATCTAGAAATTGGATACATCAAAGCATAACGTCACTTTTCAACGAAAAAATCGAAACTGCAGCTTAAAAAAGCTACGGTTACGAGTTTTTCGTTGAAAAGCATCGGTTATCTTAAATCTTGCAACATTTATCTGCAGAAAATATGCCCCGTCAATAAATTATGACAAGACATGGGTGACCATAATCAGTATGCAAAGACATGTAGTATCATAAGGTTAAACGTACCGATATATTGAAAATAATATTATAAAAAATATTGAAGAAATTTCAGACAAGAGGTGTCCGCGGACAACGTAGCACGCCTATACGGGAGCTTGTCACAAAAACAGCTAACTTTTAAAAGTAGGTCAAACTCCAAGGTCAAGGTCAAGGGTCATGGTCCCAAATGAAAGGTCTTGGCAGGAGGTATCCATGTGTGAAATATCAAAGCTCTATCAATACTAGTGCATGAGATATATAGGTCAGGTTTAAGTTTTTCAAAAGTAGATTAAACTCCAAGGTCACTAGGTCAGAGGTCATGGTCCCAAATGAAAGGTCGTGTCGAGATGTATCCATATATGAAATATCAATGCTGTATCTCTAATAGTGCCTGAGATATAGACCAGGTTTAAGTTTTTCACGTGAAGACGCGACGGGACGGGACGGGATGGTACGCGACGCCGACGCCGACACTAGGACTGTGACATTAGCTCCCCGGACATGAAGTCCCGGCTAGCTAAAATGCTGGTAATAAGTGTTTTCCCATTTTCACACTATATTTTCTGTGATGAATATTTAGACATCTTAAAAGCAGACAGCTACAACAAAATGGACTTTGATAAAAATTAAATATTTTTGTGAAAAGTACACAGAAAATTTTGAGGTAAAATAAGAAAATGCTGGTCAGAAGCATGTTGTTTTTTATGTAAATGTTTCCCAAACCTTCTCTATCAGGGACGTGAATTTCAGGTCTTGAAAGGCCTCTTAACTACCGCGGAATGTGTATAAAGAATACGCACTTACGTGTTTTGTTTACTTTATAGTATTTATATTGCTTAGATTTGAACCGAGTCTGTGCAAAAAGCACCATACGTCTTTCTAGACCAACATGGACCCGGATCAGACTGCGTTTATACGCAGTCTGATCAGGATCCATGTTGTTCTCTGATAGCATCTTAACGACCTGTAGCAACGACAAGAGAGCTGCATTGAAACTATACAGAGTCCGTTTAGATTCGAGCTGATACGGCAATACGACGGTGGTCTTAAAAGCTATATGGGACCTTTTTACTGATCCTGTCCATTTTTTATCTTTCTTTTTTTCACTTGTCAGTATACAAGTGCTTTCTCTTGAAAAATTGGGTATCATACTTTTACCCTTAATCCTTTCCCAAACGACAGTACAAAAATACTTTTCTGGTTTCAAATCTACGACAGATTATAACATGAATGTGGCAAAAGAAAGTATTTGTGTTCTTTATAGCAAAGAAATAATTGAGACAAAAAGAGAAAGTGCTGATTTTCAACCGCGTCTTCTTTTGCCACAATGTCTTTCTCAAGCGTTTTCTTTTGTGTGCGTTAAACCCATGTCTTGTTTGGGACTGATTTAAGAAAGGTCGAACTGACACGTATAAGCAACGTTCGATCGTTTAATTTTATTCAAATATACACGAAATATATTAGAATATGGGTGTTAATGCCTAAATAAATTTGCCTAGTTCATAGGATTAGGAAAATTGGACTCTGAATACCCAGTGAACATATTCCACTTTCATATTTTCACAAATAAATACTTGTTTTGATGTTCCCATTGGAATAAGGACTTTATAATGCATTGAGACAAAAGAAGAAAACGCTGTTGACCGGAATATTCTTTTTATGTCGCACACAAATCTCGCTTTTTCAACATCCCTTTTTGTCATCTGCAGCATCGTCCTTACAGTTGTGCTAAACATGGTGGATAATCACGTGATACAACAATTTCATGAAATCTGCAATAAGTTTGTTAATAATGGACGGATTTGAATTCAGTTTGAAGCAGAGAAGGAGGACAGGCACAACGCATTTTTAGAAAAAAATATCAGCCGATAAAAAGTTATTGAAGATCAACCAAAATTTTGGTTGATCTTCAATAACTTTTTCATCAGTTGATTTTTTTCAAAAATGAACCACGTCCAGCTTATTTCTGACATTTTCACACATTTTCTGATTCAAACCGACTTCAAATTGATCAAGTTTTAACGAAACTATTGACTATTTTCCGAAATTCTGGATTAGTGCTGAACCACCGTGTAGATATTGTCGTTTAAGCATTAATCAGAGAAGGCAGAGTGAAAATATAAAAATATCGTGGAACAGATTTTTTGCTAAAAACGAAAGAAAAAAATTTCATCGCTTTTCAACGAAAACCTCGTAACTACTGCTTGTTGTAAGCTGCAGTTACGAGGTTTTTGCTGAAAAGCAGCAATATTTACTTTTTTACTACGGTGTAATAAGTAATTTCTCATTTTTTCTTAATGTTTTGTACATTGAAAGAGCAAAATTTATGAGTCTAACATCCCATTCACTTGAAATGGTTGTCTGCAACTTAATTGCATTTTGGACAATCTCTCGTCGTTGGAAGATTTTAAAGGGGAATGAAAAATGTGTAATAACTTTTCCCAAAATTGAAAGACTTTACTTGAAATTGACACATTGTCCACAAATAATGTGTCATTAATACTGATTAGTAAAATATCTCCAAATCTGCAAGAATTGTCTAAACTTGGCACAAAATGTTTTACTTTGAAAATCGCAAAACTCGACATAAGAGGTTTTGCATTTACACCGACGTTATTCGATGTCTACAGCAGCTATCAATTTGAAACAGTAAAAACGTCTAAAGTTTGGGAAATCATTTAGTTGCTAGAAATCTTTGAGCTGCACATCGATGCTTTTCAACGAAACCCTCGTAACTGCAGCTTGTTTTAAGCTGCAGTTACGAGGTCTTCGTTGAAAAATGACGGCATGCAAATAGGTGCAGTGGTCTAAGATAGTTGATATGTAATTTAATGCTGTCTTCTGCAGAAAGAAACATTTTAGTCCGCTATTAGAACCATGATATTATCTAATGCTTTAGCCTCTCCCAAACAAGACCTGGTTTAGACGTCCCTAATAGAAAAGGCTTGGGAAAACATTGGGACAAAAGAAGAAACTGCTGATAACCAGCAGTTTCTCCTTTTGTCTCGATATTTTCTGTGCAATATTGTACACAAATTCCTTCATTTTTAACATCAATTTTGTCATCCGCAGCAGTTTTTTATATAGGACCACAATAAAATTTTGTTGTTTGAAAAAGTGTTAAAGCCTTTTTCATGGCGTCGGATTTTTATACCACTCGAAATTGAAAGTTGTTATAGACAACAAAATCAACTTTGATAAAGATTTAAAGCAAAGAAAATCGTCGAGACAAACCAACATTTTCTTCTTCTGTCACAATTTCCCACCTTTCTTTGCGAGCGAGGGGGGGGGGGGGGGCGCCAAAATCTGGAAATGTTAAGCATGTACCAGGTTACTTTACGAAAAATTTCATTTTAAAGGGAGATCTTCTTAGATATCAAACCATTATTTTCTTCTAGTGAATTGTCTTGTAGCTAATAATTCTGTTTACAGAAATCTCAAATTCGAAAATCAAAATCAAAAAATGGAAATGGCAAACTCCTACGTTATTGTTTTGATGGTTAACTTTGTTAGGTTAAAAATCATTCCCGGAAATACACCTATTCGAACTCTGCTTAAATCTTTCCTGAACGTATTTCGACGTCCATATAGCAAAAGTTGCATCGAAAAGCATTGATATCTGCGAGACAATACAGCAACTTTTTATACATGTATTAAAAAACCCTTATTCTTTGAAGCTCGGTGTAAAGCCTAATATCGTCGCTTTTCAACGAAAATCTCGTAACTGCAGCTTGTTTTAAGCTGCAGTTACGAGATTTTTGTTGAAAAGCTGCGATATAACATGAACGATTTCCTCAAATAACGATTTATGTCGAGATGATAGCCTAGGCTCAAACAAAATGAAACAACAACAACAACAACAACAACAACAACAACAACAACAACAACAACAACAACAACAACAACAACAACAACAACAACAACAACAACACCAACAACAATAATAATAAGGAGTAAGGTCACCCAGGCAAGTACTTCCTAGGTCGTAGGGGGCTAAAATAGTTCTTTGAAAAAAATTAGCCCTTTTTCTGGTGATGCCTTGCTCTCTGCATGAATGATTTTGAGCTAATATTTCCATTGGATGCTTTTTGTTGACATGTTTTCTCATTTTTGAGCCAGAGTCCATGTTTCTTTTCAGGACTATTTGACGTCTCTGGGTGGATGAGTACATGTGGCCACCATTTCCGGTGTCTCAATTTTAGCGCTGAAAAATACACGGTACGTATGTTTGACTGATTTTTTTTGAAAAATCCACTCCACGATAGTGGGTTCATTTCTGAGAATTCTACAGGTCATGGGTGGATCTGTACCAGTTTAGGCGCAGTTTGACTCTAACTTAGTTGTGGATTGTGTAATAATGTGTTGAAAAATGGGATTTTACATAGAGTTATATAGGAGCCATTCTAGGTGTACTGCAACCAATAATAACAACAACAACAACAACACAAACAACTAAGAACTAGGGTAGTTACAACAGCTAGTTCTTGTCTATTCGTTTCAACTACAACTATATTGTTAAAAATTGCTTGAAATATTTTTATTCCAATAATATTAAATTTCAAAACTACTGATACCTCTTGATAATGTAAACGCCCATGTTACATGTTTTTCGAGACATGCGTAAAAGGGAACGATTTTATCCAGTTAAACCGTAACGTAATTTGGGACAACCAATAGCATTTCGTATGTGCTGTTATAAAATCTCGTAACTACGGCTTGATTCAAGCCGTAGTAACGAGATTTTATAACAAACCGTTTATCAAAATACAACGATAAACCCAGTCTAATTTTCGAACAAATTTATTGCTATTTAAGTGCTATAGTTATGATTTCATCTTTTGTCTCTATGTTTACTCAAGCATTTTCAATAAGGGACGTCAAAATCCAAGTCTTGTTTGGGAAAGGGTTAACAGAATTTGTATATAAGATTGAGTCGGAATCAGGAAAGAATCATTATTCTGGCATTTGAAAGCAACACGGGCCCAGATCAGACTGCGCATACGCGACGTCTGATCAAGATCCATATAGTTCTTTTTATATACTAATTCTGTTAGTTATGATAAATTAACAAACTATACTACATACCTATTACATCAGATCTCACACGTTTTCTTCACTTTTTAAAGTTGCATCACGTTTTCCTGGTCATAAAGTTCCAAATTTACATTATTTTTTGTATAAATTCACAATACATGATGGGCCACTATTGCGTTTTATTGACAATAAAAGGGGGTGATCTTCAAATCGCAATTTGAAAATCTACACCATTATGTGAATTGTAGGTAAAAAATGTTCGGCATTTTATTCAAATTAATATAATACCAAAGCAAATAAAAAAGGGCGGAACAGATGTCTTCTATTTAAAGACATTTCGTAAAGAATGTACGATTGCTATAGTATTTTTCTATAAAAAGAATTGTTCTGTTTATTTTGTTAAATGTAGAATTGGGCCTTGGTCGCTTCACACCATGTGCGACACGCCCACCATGTCTATACTGCTCAACAATTCTTAGCGACCAGCGTATTTGAATTGGTGCAAATGCACAATACTGATCTTGATATATGTAAATGTTGTCCTCAAATGCCATATGATGGCCCCGCCAAAACAAAAAAACTACATATCAACATAAAAAAAATAATAGAAAAAATGCTGTAACACATGGAATACATCACTTTGTTTGGATGTAGGTTCGTACCTTTGTAACATCATTTAAGGTATCCAAACCCGGAAACCCATCAAAGAGTCAGATGCGAAATTTGGAAAGTGCCAGGAATTCTTAAACTGTGTTACATTTCCATTCTAAATACAACATAATCATTTTGCACGGTTTAGAATTTTGAATTAATGCATACTTATGGAAATATATGACAAAAATGTTCAAAATTACCTCCCTTGCATATGATTATAGAGTAAAATGATTTTTGTAAATTATTTTCTTCTTGAAGCATAATCTTGAAATCCGGCACGTTGAATCAACTTATGTGAAGCGTATTTACAAGTGTGTGTAATTTGATATATTTCGCATGGCTAGAAAGTGGAGATTTTTTAGGGTCTGTAAACCTTAAGTCGTATCGTAGCGTTTGGAGATCCTATCCATGATTACTCGTTATTTCTGTCCACAACATTATCTCAACAGCTTTTCAGAGCTTCCAACTGCTTGCCACAAATATATTTACAATTATCCACCCGCTGATGGGAGAGAAATGCCAGAAAGGATATAAGCCGTTGTCGGGGACCCTATCCTCATAGGATATAGCACGGTGGATAATCACGTGATACAATATTTTCAGAAATCTTCATTAATTTTGTAAATACTGGACCGATTTGAATTCGGTTTGAAGCAGAGAATGTGGACAGTCGTCACGCACTAGATGGACGTGGTTGATTTTTGAAAAATCAACCGATAAAAAAGTAATTGAAGATAAACCAAAATTTTGGTTTATCTTCAATAACTTTTTTATCAGTTGATTCTTCAAAAATCCAACACGTCCAGCTTATTCCTGTTATTTTCCACCCATTCTGCTTCAAACCGAATTCAAATTTGTCAAGTATTAAAAAAGATATTGAAGATTATCGGAAATTCTAAGTCACGTGATTATACACCGTGTATAGGTGACATTTTCATCTTTATTACATTAAAGATAATGAATTAGTCTGTCTGATAAATCGCATCTGCAAATCATGTCTCTTATATTATATTAATCAAAGAAAACATGTTGCCCTTTATAAGTTTTGATGAGTGTACTGCTTTCAGAACATTGTGGGTGTAATATTGTCAGATTTGTTAACCTTGCTTATGAGGTAATACTGCCCTAAATAGTTATGCATCATGGTCAGTCTTGCGTTATTTCGAAGTGTGAGATTAATAATATGAGAAACAAGTAGGCTATTGTAGCTTATAACATGTCAACGATTATTTGAAGGACCTGAAATGACCAGGATCTGTGTTGGTATTCACCAGTCAGTCTAATACAAGTAAGGCAGTAAAATTACATATGTCTCGTCCAATTAGATGGGTTGTTGTATAATTTTGAATTAGAAAAAATGATTTAAAATTTGTTGATGAATACGGCTCCTAGAAAAGGGTCCCTCGTAGCAGGCAATTAAGACCATCATGTATCGATATCAGGCTGTGCATGCATACGTAAAGTCTGATCAAGATCCTTATTGTTCTCAAAAAGCGCGTTCACTACCTTCCGCAGCGCTTGGAGGGCAGCAAGGACCATGATTACACTGCATTTACAAACTTTTACAAATTTATCTGAATCCATGGAACTATGAAATACCATAAGGGCTCAAACATTTTTGCAGTTAAAAGCCGTGCAATGTTATTCTGCTACACAACTCTCAAATACTCGTACTGAAAATCTGAGATTTCTCACAAAATATATTCAACCAACAACACATAGGCATATTTCGGCAAAACGACAACTTGTATTGCCTACTTATCGATAACATGTAGGTATAAGAAACCAATAAAATCTTAATTAATTAACTACTTATTATAACATAAAACTGTAATAAATAAAATATAAACACGAAATTATTTACATAATATTTCTCATAACAAATTGATCATGTGGCAATTTTGTAAATTAACAACTGCAGACTAATTTATCCTATTTTCTCCAAATTTTGTTAGGAAATCTTCTATATTTCGATGAAGTAGGCCTATCTGCAGATTGCTTTGCAACTAAATAAACGAATATCTGTACAAGTGTCATCAGATGCCTTGACTTTATAAACATTTTCTCAATCACTTTTGATTTTGTAATGCTCTTTGTTCTTTGAACGCACATCACAAGCTCAAACCAAATCCGAACTTTTCTCTCGTCAATGTTTTCTTCTTTTGCCTTAATATTTGGCCAAACTTCTTTTTTAAAAAAAGGAGTTTGTTTGTGAAAAGCAGAGCTTCAGATAAGTGGGGGTGATGACATGCTTACTTTTATAATTCAATTCCAAAACATATGTTGTGGTCACTCATTTGAATCGTCTCGATGAGACGATTCAAATGAGTACACACAACATAAGGTTTGATGATTAGTAAATGAGATATTGCGTTTCATCATTGTCTCTTATATGTAGGTCTGAAAAAAAGGGTCAACACGAATCTTGAAGTATTTCAACAAGTTGTGTGGTCTTACCAATTAGTTTCTTCAACACAGCTTGATATAGTATCGTCACTTTTCTTCTAAAACCTCGTAACTACAGCTTGTTTCAAGCTGCAGTTACGAGGTTTTGGAAGAAAAATAGTGATAAACAGTGTTTGGGCATTTCTAAACCCATAAACATGAGTCAAATATTTCTAGAGATTTGTTTGTATAGTACATTTTCAGTTATTTGGGACAATGACAATGTAAAATGTACCCCTTTCCCAAAACATGACCTTATTTTACTGTCCACAATAGAATTTTCTTGAGAAAACATTGAAGCCAAAGAACAAAATGAATTTCTTCCTTTACCGCAATAATGTACGTACTGTAACACAATTGTACAACAATCCTATCTTTCGTTTACCAACGTCAATTTTGACGTATGTAGCAGTTTTCGAGTTCTTGTTGTTTCGAGACAGCAATTATTATCCTTGAAAGACATTATCATAAATTATGTAAAAGACTTTTGCAGTTTACAGAATTATTCTTAAAGCTATAGGTTCGGAAATAGACATTAAAGCTAACAAACAAAGCACAACATCACTCAAGACCAACCGAACGTGGCTCAATAACAATTTGTTTTCGTCCAAAATATGCAAGTCCTCTTGCACTTGCAAGATTCTATTAGGCCTACATAGATAAACATCTTACAGCGAGTGTGTTTGTTCACCAAGTTTTTGTTTAACAATCTAATTTAGAAATCATTTTGAAGGTCCGTAGACAAATATTGCAAGAAGACTATCCTTTCTATTGGTCTCTTTACTGTTGAAAATCAAAACCTTGTTCGACTCTCGTTACAGAAAGATGTCGAGAAAACATTGTTGTTGCGAGAGAAATGTCCTATTTTGTCCTATGATGTTTGTACTTTTCTATCAAATTGGTTCATACAAATCGTCGCTTTTCAACGAAAACCTCGTAACTGCAGCTTGTTTAAAGCTGCAGTTACGAGGTTTTCGTTGAAAAGCAGCGAAATATATAGCCTTGTCGTTCCTTACCCCCAACAAATTTAGACAATCTTGTAATTAGGAAAAGGGTTAATTTGAATTCGAACGAATCTGCAGATGTTGTAAAAGATAGTTCGTGTACTTTAAGGTACAACTGGTTGCCCGCTGACAACTGAGCTAAATAAGTGACATCAAGCCAAGCGTTGAATGGAAAGTGGAACCAACGGTTCGCCGAACCCGGTTTAGAAATAAACTTATTTTTTGTACAGCGATTATAATGTAAATTACAACCAACAAGCAATTGAACCCTTTCCCAAACAGCTAAAGTTTAGGATGGTCAAATTCAAAATTTGCTGCAGACAACAAAATAGATTATGAAAGAAATTGAATTCATGAACAATATAGCATTAAAAATAATGAGGCAAAAGGAGAAAATGCTGATCATCAGCATTTTCTTCTTTTGCCTCAGTATTTTCACAAGAAATACATGTATCATTTAGGGACGTCAAAAACAGTTCTTGTTTGGGAATGGGTTAAGGCAGAATATCCGTAATGTGGCCATTTTGAAATTCACAAATCATCGGACTTTTTTGAGCGTCTTTGTTACGTATCCGAACCTATTCGGGCACGGTGGAAAACATTCGACGGTGGAAAGTTCCACCGCCGAATGTTTCCGACGTCGCCGAATAATTCCGACGTCGCGCGAATCTCGTTAGGGGTAGACTACCTTAAACTCGTCCCTTTACTATATTCATGGTTGGGGAATCACGTGACACAATAATTGAAGAATTTATTCGATTATTCTGTTGATGCTTGATCAGAAAGCGGGAAATGCCTGTTTTTTTTTACTAAAAGAAAATGGTCTTTTAAACATCAGCTGATAAAATGTTATTGACGACCAAACATTTTTTTCTGAATCAGTCACATTCATCTAATCCCTGACGAATGCCTGCCTTTTCTGCTTGATACCGAATTCGAATTGGTCAAGTATTAACAAAAAATTGAAAAAAATTCTGAAATTGTTGTGTCACGTGATTCCAAAGTAAGATAAAATATCACACATGTTTAACCCTTTCCCAAACGACACAATTTTAGGATGTTCCGAATTGAAAGGTGCTGCAGACAAAAAATGAGATTGAAACCAGTTGGATTTGTGTAAAATATAGCATAGAAAATATTGAGGCAAAAAGAGAAACTGCTGGTTATCAACAATTTCTTCTTTTGCCTCAATATTTTCCCAATCCTATTCTATTAGGGACGTCAAAATAAGGTCTTGTTTGGGAAAGGGTTAACTTGTTCTTTTATTACTTGCCCATAGTATAAGGAACAAGCAAAAAGATAGTTGATTGGTATTGAAACAGTAAACTGAGCCTCTATGAAATTTAGCTAATTAATATTTTACCCCTTCCCAAACAAGACTTGGTTTTGACGTCCCTAATAGAAAAGGCTTGGGAAAACATTGAGACAAAAGAAGAAACTGCTGATGACCAGCGGTTTCTCCTTTTGTCTCAATATTTTCTGTGCCATATTTAACACAAATTCTATCTTTAATAACATCCATTTTGTCATTTGTGGCAGTTTTTGGAGTGGATCACCCTAAAATTTTGTCGTTTGGGAAAGGGTTAATACAGTTGTACAAGTATAGCATAACCCATTCATATATCGTCGCTTTTGGACAAAAACCTCGTGACTACAGCTTTACAAAAGCTGTAGGTACGAGTTTTTGGTGAAAATAATAAATGTTTAAGCGAACAGTAGGGACAAGATAAGGACACAAAATCGCATTCCTGTTCCGCATCATGTATTTAACAATCTAGATCTGCATTCAAAATGTAAACCAACATCATCAAAATGCGGGTGTCACTCGTTAACCCTTTACCAAACAAGACCTGGTTTTGGGGACTCTAATGAAAAAGGCTTGAGAAAACATTGAAACAAAAGAAGAAACTGCTGATAACCAGCAGTTTCTCCTTTTGTCTCAATATTTTCTAGGCCATATAGTACATAAATTATATCTTTAATAACATTCAACTTCTCATTTGTGGCAGTTTTTGAAGTGGATCACCCTACGATTTTGTCGTTTGGGAAAGGGTTAAACACTCTTAGCTAAAACCGAAAATAAAGCAAGGTATTTACTGGTACTGAAAATGTAAATCAACGTCATGAAAATTCAAGGTACAGTGACGTCTACTCTAAGTAAAAGGGACGTAGACGCGTGTTTATAATAGATGCCGATAAATGACATGGCAGAGCAAATCTAGCTAGTCGCTAGAGATGCTCTGTCGGGTCATCTATCGTGAGCTATTCTCGAGTTCGACCAATTTAAAAACTTGTTGTTTCATCAAGCGCACAAAGAAAATTAAATTAGCTTATCATTGGCACGTTCCAAAATACCGTAACTACAGATTGGATAAGTAGTAGCTACGGTGTTTTCGAAAGTGGTCAAAGTTAAGTACAAAATAAGGACAAGACTTCGTCACTTTCTTTTCATTGCAGTTTTTTTTTTCAATTTATATGAGGTCGGCACCCAACCATCAAATTAGGCCTATCCTTCTAAAAGCGACAAATTCAAACCAGAACTCCATCCCATGGATACTCCAGATTGGCCTGTGCATACACACATTTTTCCAAGTTGCCAAGTTGAACGAATCCTATAAAACAGTTGTAAAGGGATAAAGTATCTGTTTTAAGCAATAGATGTAGCAACTCAACTGTTTTATTACCATAATTTGCTTCAACATTTTCATCCTATTTACCAAAGTCACTATCCATCCACTTAATGTGTTCACCGCGTGTTTTCGATAGTAAATGACTTTACAAAAAAAAACATATCGCCAATTTTCGTCAAAAACCTTGAAACTACGAATTGTTTAAAGCTGCAGTTACGAGGTTTGTTTTTTGGAAAACTGTGATGTATGTTGACAACTCCTTCAAGTTATACAAGAATAAGAATAAGAATAAGAATAAGAATATTTAATAATGCTCAATTATACCCATTCATGGGTTAAAGGCATACATTTAAACATAAACAAACAAACAAACACATATTTAGCATATCGTCGTTGTAAATGCAAAATCTCGTATCTAGGTTTTGGAAAATTTTAAAGATGAGGGAAAAAAGGCGTAGTAACTTTTCCCAGACTGAAATGTCTTTCTTGAAATTTGAACATATTGTTTACAAACAATGTGTCAATAATACTGATCAGTCAAATTATGTCAAAACCTGCGAGAATCGTCTACACAGGGCACACAAGTTTGTACTTTGAAAATGGCACCAATCGACATAAGAGGTTTTGCATTCACACCGACGATATGCCCAAACATCATTAACCCTCTCAACACAAGTCCTGATTTTGACGATCCTATACATAATATTAAGAACCCGTAAGAGAAAAGAAGAAGCTGATAACAAGTTTCCTCCTCTCTTTTTAGGATTATTAAGCGTTAGGTATATTTACAAAGGCATTGGTACACCTATTTGCCGGAAAATCTGAATAATTGATCTTTAAACCATTGATATTTAGTTGTTTGAAAGGGTTAATTAAAATACATGACATTCAATTAAATAAATAACATACACAAATGTTACTTTCAATGAAACATGCGTGTATGGGATAAAGCAACATATTGCTGGAAATCATAATTGGTTTGGAGTTCAAAATTTAAACAATTTGACATTCATGAATAAAAGACGCGACATACTGTATAATTCGCACATTTTTGCTGTTGAACATTCTTAAAAATGTGTCAGTGTTATCATCACCGTGTACAAAGTCTGTTGTATTTAAATTTTCATGTAATGCTTGTCTTTGAGCAGAGTATTTAGTGCAGCTAAATAAAAAATGCATTTCATTTTCAATCTCGTTACATGTATTACACAACCTTTGTTCTTCAGATTCACCATGGTATCTGCCTTGCTCAATTCTAAGTCGATGCGCACTCATTCGAAATGAACTTAAGCATTTTCTTAGTCTTTTATCCGATAAAGCGTCAAGGTAAGGTTCAAATTTGAATTCAGATTTGATAAATTTATATGTCTGTAGTTTTCTCATATCCTCAGTGTTTGAAAAGCGACGTTTCCAATAAGATACAAATCTATCTATTAATTTGCGTTTAAACGCATTTAGAAAAGCACATGGATTAAAAGAAAACTGATTATTCCAGATATGAGAGAATCCTAATTCTTGCAACTTGGTCTTTACAAAATGCACCCAAGTAGCTTTATTGCTGGAAGTATTTAATTGTTCTAAGTATGCCTTATTAAGCAATGAATCTTCACTGGAATTAATAGCATGTAACCAGAAATTAATAGTACTTGTTAAGATAGTTATCAGCATTGGTAATTGTCCCAATTCACTCAAAACAGCAATATTACAGGTCTTTGAGTGTACTCCTAGAACATATTTACAAAATTTTATCAAAACTTTATCGAATTCGTCACTTCCTTTAAACGATAAATCGAACAATTCATCCAATGTTTTGTTCTTAAAAGATGGTTTAAAAGCTGCCCAAATTTCACTTCCGTATAATGAAATTGGTTTCACGAGTGCATCAAATATCTTCAGTATAGCTGATGGTTTCACATCCTTATCAAATATACTTTGTTTAACTGAAAAAAGAGCTCTTCTCGCTTTCTGATTAAGTGCTTTTTCTGCAGCAGAAAATTTTGCTGTGTTAGAAATAACAACCCCTAAATACTTGTATTGCTTCACGTGTTCCAATTCACACCCACCTACATAAAACCTATGTTCCTTCTGTAAACGACCTCCTTTAGTGAAAGTCATGATTTTAGATTTATCGACATTTATTCTCAGACCCCACTTTTTACAATATTCATATACTCTAGTAAGGTTTTCTTGTAATTCCTTTTGTGATGTTGAGAGTAAAAGTAAATCATCTGCATATAGTAAATGATTTACTTTTGTGTCATGAATTATCGGAGCATTTTCTGTACATAAGTCTGATCCGATATCGTTAATAAATATGTTGAACAAGAGAGGACTTAAAACATTACCTTGATGGACACCTTGTTTTATGCTAATAGAGTCTGTTAATTTGTGTTTGCATTTAATACGTGATGTAGAATCATGATACATGGATTTTTATTAAGTTATAGACATTACCATCTACACCCGCTTTTTGGAGTTTAAGCATCAAACCATCGTGCCATACCGTATCAAATGCTTTTCTCAGATCAATGAAGCAACTAAATAGCTTATTATCTTTATGTGAATTTTGGATATATTTGTCTACAATTGTTTTCAAAATAAATATTTGATCTGACGTACGGAAATTTGTCCTAAAACCAGCTTGTTCCCTTTTGATAAAAGAACGTTGCTCTAGGAAGGCCGAAATCCTATTGTAAAGTATGTGGCAAAATAACTTGCCGAAGCAACTGTTCAGTGTAATTCCCCGATAGTTGTTAGGGTCGGTTAAAGGGCCTTGCTTGTGAATGGGTATAATGATACCCTCTTTCCAAGAGGCAGGAAAAATACCTGATCTCAGAAGAATATTGAATAATTTAAGAAGAGTCTTATTAATGAATGGAAGCGATGATTTGATCATTTCATTACGCAACATGTCAAATGCACTAGATTTATTATTATTAAGTTTTTTGCAAGCTTCGAATATCTCTTTATCTGTTATTTCATAGTCTAAATAGGCCAACGGAACTTTATTTTCCATGGAATTAAGTTCATCTTCTACATCTCTTTTTCTGTTTTCATCAATTTTAAAAGAATTATCATTTAAAAGACTTTCAAAATGAGAAAACCATTGTGTTTTACTAATTTGTTCTGCCTTGTTAGGTGGTAAGCTATCATTTTTCAATTCATTTATTACCGACCATGCTTTCTTCGGATCATCTTCCATTGCTTTATTTAAAACATTTGTCAATGAATTTCTAAACTGTCTTCTTTTATATTTTACTAGCCTTTTGTATTCTTTATATTTTTTGTGATACTTTATACGTAAAAAGTCAGATGTTATATTCCTATTAAAAGCATTCTTTATTGATTTTAAATCTTTAAGCAGTGTTCTACAATCATGATCATACCATTTCTTAGATACATTTGGTCTTTTTTGTCTATTATTTTTAAATGTTTTTCTTCGTAGTGATTGATTGCCTGTGCTTATCAAAACATCGGTTATCATGTCAATTGCATTTTGAATATGCCTCTCATTTGTATCGATGTCATCTAGTTTCTTATTAATATTTTGCAATTTCTGCCTTATTTCTGCAGAGTTCAAAGATGCCTGAAATCGAATTTGTGATGTTTCATCCCATAAAAATTTATCCGGAATATCCATATTATGTGTGAATTCAGTATTTCGAAACTGTTTATCTTCGGTACTTCTATCTATTTTAATCTGAGTAGATATTAAACAGTGATCGGAGAAAAGACTAATATCATGTACGTTCATACTAAGTACTATATCAGAGAGTGATCTGCTATATATAAAATAATCAACAACACTACTGCCCTTTAGAGTGTGGCAAGTGAATCGACCTGTCAAATCCCCTAAAGTTCGACCATTTAATATATACAATTGGTTATCAATGCAAACATCGGCTAACCATTTACCAGTTTGGTTAATGCTGCCTTGGTCATGGGAGATTCTGTGCATGACAAAACCGAGTTTTTCATCATAAGAGATTGGTAGATTTGAATCATTATCATTATCAACAAAATCATTAATATTCCCAGTACGCGCATTGAAGTCACCACATAAAATGACATTTCCTTTACAAGAAAAATGCTCAATATCTTTTTCAAGCTTCTCTAAAATGTTCTTTCTGTGTATTTTACCAAAAGTAGAACAATACGGGGGTATATATATGAATGCAAGAAACAAATCAACATTTAATTTTGTGATCGTTTTTTCAACGCGTACCCAGATAACGTCACTGTCTGATAAAGGTTCAAATTTGCATGCATGTCTCAATGATTCTTTTACCATAACTGCTATTCCACCAGATGATTTCCGTGCTTTCTGGTGTTTGGGTCGATCCTTTCGGAATACATTGTACCCTTGTAAAGATATATCTGTTTCTTTACCAGCGTGAGTTTCAACTAAACCTATGATATCAAATTTATCTAATTCATTAATGACCTCATGATCGTGTAGTTTATTACTCTTGACCCCATTTGCTTTAAATTCCAAACCATTTATGTTCCAGCATCCAAAAGACAAAAAGTTTCTCGTGTTATTGTACAACATCTAGGTTCAATTATAATTCTGAAAATTGGAGATCGGAAAATAAACAGAAAATAAGACATTTTCATTTTTCTTTTAAAGGCAGACGACAAAATTATATATATGTATATCACCTTAATAGAACGTGTAATCAGTGTATACGCGTGTATTTACATATATATCTACATACATCTACAAAAAGCATTAATAAAATCCACTTCAATTTTTTTTGCAATTCAAATAAAATCCAATTTAAACACTAGAATTCAACTTATCTATTACCATCTACGACCGTATCTTTTGTTACCATTATAATCACCATTGTCCCTTCTCCAACCGAAGTGTCTTTTGTTACGGATTGATTCATGGTCAGTGTTTCTGTACGTGGTACCGCTGTTATCCCATTTCCTATCTGAATAGTACTTTCTTTCAGACACTTGCCTGTCATTGTACCCGTTTTTGCTGCTGTTTCGCTCGCCTCCTCGATCGCCATATTTATCACTATTATACCTATCATATCGCCCATAGCTATCGCGCCTCCACCTTTTATCGTACTTAGGCTGAAAATTGTATTCATCGCTGCTCCCACTTGTGTGTCGGGCATTATCGCTAACTGGAGATCGCACACTTCTGTCATAGTCATTTTCAGGCTTTCGATTCATTGTTGTTCTTTGAGATTGCTCTTTGGCAAATCGGTCGTCACTGGTATGGTTGTTTCTATTACTATGTTGGTGATTTATTACTCCTTTCATATTTTCAGCAAGAATGGTCACACCGCGGTTAGACAAATGTATCAGGTCTGGTCTGTAAAATGCCTTTATCGGCACACTTCTTTCAGCTAGGTTCCCGTGGTCTATGAATATAACTTCATTGTTAAACACTTCACTAATTTTCTTTTCACATTGAGCATTGTATATGCTTCTTTCGATATCGATAGCATTGTTACCTATTGGTATAACCTTTGATATTACTATCTTGGTATCAGGGGCTTCGGTTTTCATGGTGGATACATTAGCAACCAAAGAGTTAATGCATTCCGAAGTGTCTTCCTTATCTCGTAAATTGTTAATGCCGGTGTGTATAATTATCATGTCAGCGTCCTTTACTTCTTTGACCGTTTTCACTAAATCATTGATTTTCGGAGCTCTTAATTTCTTTACGTATGTGTCTGTTGTTTTTCCGAGTTTGGCAGGATTGATTTGGCCTGATATTGAGTCACCAATCAGACATATTTTAGGTTTTCTTGGTCGTCTAGATGATATCTTTGCCTCTTCATTAGGCTGAGAGTAAGGTACTGCTTTTGAATTTGTATTGGAACTATCTTGTTGTTCATAGGCATGGACAGGTTTATTTGTACCATTATTTGTCGTTCCGTCTGCTACACCCGGATCCGTAATTATCGGTGCGTTTTCGGTAGCTTTATGAGTGTTGCTTGTCTCCGGATTTATTGTTTCTAGTTCGCTGAAGGTGTTACTTATAGATAGACGACCATTTTGTTCATCCATTGTCTTGAGCTTCATGTGCTTCTTTGGTTTAACAAACTCCTCGCTCTCCGATAAAACTGTCAATGTGTGTTCGATGTTGACAATACTTTGTGTCGATTGTGTCATGCTCTTCTTAAGCTGGGCCATTGACTCTTGTACCCGTAAATTATTGTCTTCCGAAACTTTATATTGGTCGGTTGCCTGTTTTGAAAACTCTAGTAAAGTTACGACTGATTTTTCAACTGATTGTATGGACGAATTCATCTCACCCAAGCAGCACTCTACTTTTTTGGTAAGTTCCTCGGCATTTGTAGAGTCTTTCGTTTGGTATTTTACGCCTCGTAGCTTCTGTGACTCATTTAAGTCATTTATTTTCTCGTTGCAATTTTTCATTCCATCGGCCAAATCCTTTGATAAATTTGTCATGGAGCGTTCCGATTGTTTTTGATTCTCTAATAGATTTGTTATCGCCTGTTCTGAAGACCTTTGTTGTTCTTTTAAAATACCAAGCTCGGCTTTCACTTCAAGTTTAAACTCAACTTGGTGTTGTTTTATTTGATGCAGCTCTGTCATCACACTCTGTAAAACTAACTCGACGTTGTTGATACATTTTATTGTTGTTTCTTCGTCCATAGTTGTATTCATATTTATCTTGTTGTCCTTCTTCTTTTTGTTATTGTTGGAAATGGGGCTATCACTGATATTGGTCGTAACCGTATTTGTTGATCCAGATACGGGCGTTTCACGAGTTTCACTTTTAGCTCCTACTTTCGGTGCCGTATTTTCAGCTGCATCATTGTCTGTTTTGTCAAAATCTATACTGTTTTTCGTTCCTGTTTTTTCTGTTTTTCGGCTTTTCGATCTGCTCTGATTCTGATTACTTATGATATCTTCTGGTGCTCCATCACTCTGTAAAATAGTTTGAGCCGCGTTCATAGCCATGCGATCTGCCTCTTCATTCCCTTCTACTCCGGAATGCGCTATAACATGTTCCCACGTAATACACAATTCAGTACTCTCAGTCAAGTCCAGGAGTTTACACCACAATTCTTTATTTTTCACATCTTTTTTTATCCGACGTTTTCCATTCATTGCACTGCCACAGGTGAACCCATTTAGTTATTCCTTTTACAACATACATGCTATCAGATCTCACAATCAGATTTTTGAGTTCGCGTTCTTTGGCTATTTCTATCGCTTTTATTGCTGCTTTTAACTCTGCCTTATTGTTAGTAGGTTCGGTTTGTATCAGGGATTCGCTGCAATTCCAGGGATGACCATGTCCCCAGAAGATTCCTATTCCAGCTTGTTTTGCTTTATTGTTATTAGTAATGCAGCTTCCGTCAATATAAACAATGTTTGTGTTTTCATTGTTATCATTACTTGACGTGTTCACCACCGGAGAATCGGAAATTTGATTCATTTGACATTCGCCTGGTGCAAGGTAATTACCCGCTTTATTTTTTTCTACTCCGCGCGCAATTTTAGTCTTAATTTTCTCGTATTCAACATTACTGTACGTATTCTCTCCGTCATATACAAGAAACTCCGGTATTCCGGCTTTAACCATCTCAGTCACTGCTTCACTGTACGTACTATACCCTTTATGTTTTGCTCCAGCAAAACAATTAACCGAATCTCCAGCTTGTGTCCAATTTGTGAATACACCCTTTACTCTACCGTTTGTGACAGCGTAGAAGTTCTTCTGTCGCCCTGGTGCCATTTTTTCATATCATTAGGTTTTACTTTCAATTTCTTTTAAACAGGAATATGCACAAAATAAAACCAAATTAATGTATGTCACAACTTCTTATTTCCACATGTGCGAAAACTCAATAATTCTCTCCGTTATTGTTTTCATTTAGATATCGGGATATGCGCTAAAACTCCTGGACAATTTTAGCATTTTCCTCTACTATTCAAATCAGGCAAAGTCCTCAGCACGAATTTACAGTCATATATTTATTGTTATATCCATAGGCAAATTCTGATCCGTTTCTTTAAAAAAATCCACTTCAGAAGATGCGCTTAATGTCAAAAGTTCGAAGCGAAGTTATCCTGTTAATATCCTTGATTCAGCAAAAAGATATATGTAACTTACGCTCGACGTTGAACTGCGTATTTTTCTTCATTTTCCATGTCTCAATAATCCAATTATAGTCCAGTCTCCAATTTTACATAGTTTTCAGACGTTATAATTCAAAAAGACGTCCATATTGTTTACGTGACGTCACTTCCGTCACTGATCAAAAACTGATCAATTTTCAAGAAGCATTATTGAGCGATGTTTTATGCTTCTCCCAGTATTCCTTCTTTAAATTCCACAACCTTATTGTAAACAATCTATGGTGAGATTTACGCGATGTCGGAATTATTCTGGCGACGTCATAAACCATTTGGAACAACTCAGATAATTCCATCGAAGATCGATTTCTTAGCCGGAAGTTATTACGCTTCATATAGTAGTTTTCGAGGTCATCGAAATGAACAAACATGGCAACTTGCGGGACTTGTACGATGAAATCATTCTAAAAAGAGAAGACACTGGAACTGCATACAATGCACATTTCAGTATCATTGTCGCTTTATTGTTGACGATGGTTACGGACAAACGTTTTCTGTTGTTGTTCTATTCTATTCTATTCATAGTCTGAAAGTAGATCCCCGACTTACATCCAAGGTATGATTCGACAGAATTGTCTGTGGTGTTCCAAATGGTCATAAGCATTCGGCGGTAACGATCCACTTTCCATCGCCGAATGTCTACGACGTCGCCGAAAAGGTTCGGGAACGCATGAAACCCCCGACGTCACGTGAATCCCATTAGGGGTGGACTATCTTCATCATATTCCAAACTTTAAAAATATCTAAGGCCCGGTCACATACAACCCCGCATCAACAAGAAGTCCACGTTACATACAAAGATATGCTTCACGTGTAATCTTTCTTTAGGGATTCTGCATCATTGACCAGCCAGGGAATGTGTGTGTTTGTGTGACCGGGGCTTTGGGTTCGTTGAAATTTAAGGGGCTATAGCTGAATAAAAAGCTGTTTAAAAAAGATCAAACATAGTACCAAAAGCTTA
Organism: Fragum sueziense; assembly: GCA_963680895.1. NCBI lineage: Eukaryota > Metazoa > Mollusca > Bivalvia > Cardiida > Cardiidae > Fragum > Fragum sueziense. Next base: position 17,701,180 of record OY804594.1, read on the forward strand.
ACCTCTCTCAGGCAAAGAAAATATATGAGCCGGAGCTGAAAATCGTCCCTTGTTGCATTTTAGAACAACATGGATCTAGGTCAGCCTGAGCAATCAAGATCCACATTGATCTCTAATAGCTTCTTCATTACCTTATGTAACTTTACTTGAGCAGAATGGACCCTTATAAGGCCTTATTTAATCGCAGATTGATCTTGAAACTTGGGTTTCTAAAAGGCTTTTATGAATACTTTTTTCCAAATTCTGGCTCATATGTATGTGCCAATTTGTTGGGAGCCGTATGGGATAACATACTGTTTCGAATAAAGGAAATTTGAACGTGTTCGCTAGCAAGTCGGCAACTTCTTTTTTTCTGAAAATTAAAGAAATCATTTTTTTTTGTCTCATAGGGACAGAAAAATGTAGGCGTATTGGCGTACTTTAAGTACACATAAGTTGTGCAAGGCTCCTGATGAGAGGGGTTAATGGCTGTTGAAAATGCTAAATATCTAGAAATGTTCATCAAACCTTGTTGTTGGTACTCATTTCAATCGTCTTATCGAGACGTTTCAAATGAGTACTCACAACTTAGGGTTTGGAATTGACATAACAAAGTTACTATGTTTTGCCATCCGTTTTCTGTTGTTCTAATTGTAGTTCCACTTTTAGTACTTGCCCTTCTGGAGGATTTTTAACACTTACCCAAATCACAAAATTTTAGACCAGTGAAAATTCAAAATTATTGCAGCTGATTAAATAAATATCCTAAGACACACAACTTTTCTAACACATTTTAAAAGGCGGAAACACTATGGAGAGAAAGAACATTTTCTTGGTATACGTTTATCTTCTTTTTCTCAATGCTTTCCAAACACCTCTGTATTGAATGAACCAAAACAAAATGTTACTCGGGGAAGGACTGATAATGCTTAAAAAGTAAAAATTGAAATATAAATGTAATAAATCAATCACAGCAAAATTAAAGTCTCGTTTGCGAAAGGTTACTCGGACTTCTATTTAAAAATGTGTCTTCTTTCTAAAATACTTGAAATGTCTAGGTTTATTATAGTGAAAATGTTACACGCAATCAAAAAGCAATCGAATGATATCATTAAAACGTCGTAATTCCAGTGTGCTTTTTTTTATTTAGATATTAAAAAAGTAACAAAAATGAAGCACCTTATCGAAAAGACAGTTGTTTGTTTTTCTTTTCTTTCTTTTGAAAACAAGCACTTGTTTTGATACTAAGTTAAAGAGGAAGCTTTGGAAAGCAATGAGGAAGAAAAGCAGAAAATGCTAAATTTGCTAAAAATTTGCATTTTCTTCTTTTTCTCCCAAACATCACCATGCTATAACATACATATTTCCCATGTAGTTAAATCGGCTTGTCAGCAGTATTTGGACGTGCAAATAGAAAGGATTGAAAATGAATCCGGTTATAATCGAAGGGCATCTTCGCAGGGCCATCGCTCTATCTCAGGGCAACGGCCAAAATAACCATGGCAGTGCTAAAGATATGAAGGGGTATTGGCTTTTCAAAATGCAATAAATCATTCAATCTTCATCAAAACATATGCTGTGTGTATTCACTGGAATCGTCATAGGGTTTATTTTTGGAAGCAAATTTTGCAAAATTTGCTTCTCTTTGCAGCCACCTGTCTCTCCACTTTACCATTCTCTGCATACCACACAACATCTTCCGGTCCTCCTCACTATAAATAGTTCCATCAGAAGCAAAGATTAATGAGGTAACAGTCATTCGAATATTGAATAATATTATTATTATGTAAGTCTGAAGTTATGTATAGATATTGAATTATGTGACTGAAAATGAAACATTTAATTAATCATGTCTCTAAGAGAAGAAAAGATCGACGTAGTAATTTGCTTTACTATGGTTCAAAGATCAGTCCAATGGCCTTCCTTGTAAATTGGTCAGTTCAGTTTACTGAACTATGAAACATATTCAAAGCTTACAATATGCATGAAGTTGTGCTAAAAATAGATACAACTCCAGCATGGAATCAAAGTATTCAAGGTATTCTGGATAATCAAAGTACCTAATCAAAGTAACTCTACGAATCAAAGTATTCAAGGTATTCAAATGGATAATCAAAGTACCTAATCAAATTACATGTACTCTACTTCTGGACAGGCCTATTATTGACAATTTGCTTCCAAACAGTACTGTCAGTACTCTGATTGATATATAATAATCAGACCGACTTCATCCCCACTCTTTTCTGTTGCTCTTTGCTCTGTCATGAACTACGTATTCTTCTTTGTATGGAAGCCAAGAAAACTGCATTCACCATTTCCGATGCAGCAGCACTTTTTGACTACTAACAGATAAAGTGTAGAAAGAAACATTCTCAAGAATGTTCTTCTTTGCCTCGATTCTTTCTAGTTCATATTAAAACCTCTGCAAATATTTGCTTAACTTTGCAAAACATGAAATTAGATTCTCAAATGATTAAATACAACAAAACAGGCTTTGTTTGTTTATAATACTCCGAAAGGTGCATTGCGAAAAATCCTATGTTCAAAAAAGTTTTATATTTTTCTGACGCTTATATCTACCTATCGGTATTGCATATAAATGCAGGGTTCTGAAATTAGAGTATCGGCAGAAAAGTGCAGGTAAAACACACGTGGTACATGGTCAAAACAAAGTATTTACCATTTCAATACACGTGACTTCTTGAAACACGGTTCTTAAAATGTACCAAAATCGTGCCAACTCTAGACGCGTCCAGAGGATTTTCTGTGTGTAACCATTGGCTCTGTCTCTGGAGTTTTCGTACCGTGTGAAAACGCCTACTTATTTTCATTTTTCGTGGCCTTCTGCGATTTTTCGTTTCTCCAAATAGCCGCTATAATCTGAATGATTGACATTTTCACGTGACCGATATTTTATGACAACATATAAAAAATTAAAAAAAAAAAGAAAAAAAAAATAGATGTAAAATCGCCCCTTTTCGTATAAGGAATAAAAGAATATTTACCATAAATCCGAAATCACCAGCACTCATCTTGTCGATTGCAGCAGCTTTCTATTTAGACCACCCTGAATGTTTGCCGTTTGGAAAGGGGTTAACCCAATACCAGACGGCAAAATTTTAGACTGGTAAAAATTCAAAGATGCTGCAGACAACAATATCATGTAAATGAATTTAAAATTATGTTGTCTTTTTTGGCAGAAACCATTGTGTGAAATGAGGAAATTGCTTGTTACAAGCATTTTTCCATTTTACACAATGTTTTCAATGGCCTTTATCTTATCAGGAGTCAAAGAGAGTACATGTTAAAAATTGTTCGGAAAAAGGGTTAAGGGTGAATGACACAATACCCTGCAAACTGCAGTCGAAATGTCAAAACGTTATTAATTGTGCAGCTACGGTGACCTTTGACCCAGCTTTTAGTTTAATCCTTCGTTAATCAAACACCATTTTACTGGTCCTATTTCAATGCTGATGAAGAACCCAAAATGGATGTTGACAAAATAGGTTTTGTGTAAAATAAAACACAGAGACATTTAGTCAAAGAGAAAGTGATAGTTCTCAAAAGAATTTCTATCAATACAATTATAACTAGAAGCCAATAGGATAGTCAAAATATGGCTCAAATGAGAAAAGGTTTAGAGTGCACCCAACCTATTATCCCGTGGGTCTACGAAACCTGATACAATGATCTAACCTTAGACAGTAAGTGCATAGATCATAATCGCGATTTTACATTCTTTGCCTCATCGAAACGGAGAAATTCTAGTTTTTTTTAGATTTGGTGATATGTTTTTTTTCTCTTTCAAAACATAATGCAAAAAAGGCGAAAAAAAAAGAAGAAAAAATAAAAAAAAAAAGCCAACAACAACAACAAAACCCGGAAAACAACACCAAGAAAACGGTATGTTACGACATCCCTGCCACGTATTATTTATACTTTCTCATTCACCATGAGTCTTCAAACCATATTAGTTTTTAAAACAAAATTTAAACTCATGTTTATGATTAAAAGTGCTTTATTTTATCTTAAATTATTGTTCTGTTTTTACCATTTCCCAAAAGCATCGTGTTACGACAACCGTATCAAGCCATTACAAACATTCTCATTCATGAGAAGTCTCGAAACTATCTTTATGTTTTCCCAAACAGCAAAAATCTTAACTTCCGTACAGAAGACAAGATGGGTATTGATGAAAGGATAGTGCAAAAAAGCACTGAATACATTGATTGGCTATCAGTATTTTCTTCACTGTTTCAATGTTGTCTAACTATTGTTTTACATAATTTTTCCTTTTCTTTCTATGTTTCTCTGTGCATCCATATTATTGTCCTCAAACTAAGAATTTTAAGAAAGAGTAAACGCAGCGACCCAGTGTTAAAAGCATAATCAATCACTGTGTTATAATAAATTACAACACCTTTAATAAATAAGAGCTATTCTGTTCGCTGTAAGACTAAGGAGACGCATTGTCCTCGGTTTGTTCGGCATGAGCCAAAGCTTTGGAAATTGATCCTTTCCCAAACAGCTAGTAAATTGACTCTTCCAATTGTGATACCCGCTGCAACCGATAAAGTTGGTGTTGGTAATGGAAAGATAATGGAAAGATGTATAAACATATAGCACAGAAAATATTTCAAAATGTGACAAAAGGAGAAAATGCTGGCAGTCTTCAATATTTTCTAAAGCCTTCTCTACAAGAGTCGTCAAAGGCGCCAGTGTACGGTAATGGATTAATAGACACATTCTGTACCAAACTCTTGGTTTCCTAAAGATGTAATTAATTGGTTTGAGGCACCTAAACGTACTTGAAAGATAAACTACATTGTGTCTCTAGAAGCTCTTTTTTGTAAACATACGAGGGTTGTCCTGAAAGTTCGTGGACACACAATTTATTTTGCTTCATGATACTTTGTTTGCGAAAACATCTTTATCAAATGAAAGCTAAACATCTAACAAGTACTTGCCCAGCAAAAAGAACTATATCTAATTTGCAATTAATTTGCAATAGGACCTAATATGACCCTACATAGGGGTACCTGGAGCACGTCAAATTTTGAGCTTTTTGGATACCCATGTCGGTTTTTTTAAATGATTTAACGTATGAAATAGGAGGGAAACAAAATAATAAATGTATGAAAATGTGACCTAACATTCCGACTCCATATTGTTTTGATTTCAATGTTGTCGCGTTAAAAATTGACATTTGAGGGTGATTTAAAGAAGCTTGATATGGAAGGAAATCTGTCAAAAATGACGACGTCGGACGTTTGGGTGGAGCAGCGCGTTCTTGTGAAATTTTGCGAGGAACTAGGAAAGCGCCTGCAAAGACCAGGAATTCGTTAATTCATCTACGAAGAGACCATGTGTGCAGTATTATATCGTTTGCAAATGTCACAAACGTTTCCGGGGAAGCAATAGCTGATTCGAGGTCTCAAAGATCGAGTGTTATAACAGATAGAAATGTTAATTTGGTGAGTGACGTCGTGAATGACGATAGGCAAAGTACGGTAAGATATATCGGGGGGAAAATGTGAACTGTCAAAAACAATTATTAACGAAATCCTTACAAAACATTTCAAAATAAAAACAGTGTGTGCACGAGGGCGCTTAGAATGCTTTCTGAAGAAAATAAAGCAGCACAAGTCTTCGTGGCAAAGTTATTTCTTCGTCGCATGAACGTCGTAACGTCATGACGTGCTCCGGGGTGCATCAACCTTCTTCACAAAAATATATAGATGTAATTCTGTTAGAAATGGAGGGATTTTGTTCAAATTTTGAAATGTTGTTTCTAAGATATTGTTTAATGACACCATGTGTGTGTTATAAAGTCTTCTTTTCTCATTTTTATATATTAAACAGTATCCACGAACTTTCCGGACAACCCTCGTAGAATTAACTTTACTCCCAACACTAACAAATGAATCTTAAATGTAAATTAGCATTAATCTGTTTCCGTTCTCGTAAACAATGACATCTGCATGTTTCATTCATAAAAACGGATTAAAATTGTCACCGGCTCATATTCAACAAACTTATAAGTATACTTTTCTTAAAGTTGTAGCTAGGCTCTTTTGAAGCCGAATCAGTGTTGTAGCAACTTAAAACTTGACTGTGTTGCATTTTTACATTATCTGAAAGCCTGATTTCGCAGGCATTAACCATTAACGGGACAGCCTTTAAATTAAAAAAAATGTTGAACAGAATGTTGCGTAGTATTTTTGTGAGGGACGGGTTGAGGATGTCACAATAATACTTAAAAGCGCAGGAACATATTTTTCTCATTACTATTAGTACTATAATTTTAAAGACCTTACTTTCCACGTCAATAACCCAACGACTGTGACCAATATTCTATACTGCTTACAGTACAAATAAGTGACATCTCTTTTGCATGTCACTTACAGTACATTTAAGTGACCTTATTTTTTATACCGCTTACAGTAGATCGAAGAGATCCATGCTGGCATACCGCTTACAGTACAACCAAGTGACGTCATTTTTGCACAGCGCTTATATTTCTATTATAACATTAACTGACCTCATCTTTTCATACCGCTTACAGTACGCAGAGGTGACCTAATTTTGGATGTCCCTCGTGGAACATTTGCATGCTGGTAATAGTACACGAAGACCTCGAAAGTTACTAGAACTAACTTTCTCTCTTATTGGTATAAAAAGCTGGATTACTCTTTAGATGAAATTTCCAACACTATATGTATTTTCATCGGTCTACAAGTCTATAATTATTTACATCAATGATTAATTCTTTCCAAAACAAGACCTGATTTCTACGGCCCTTATTGGAAAGGCTTAGCAAAACATTGGTACAAAAGAAGAAAATGCTGATAATCAGCATTTTCTCCATTTGCCTCAATATTTCCCATGTTCGTTTGTACACTAATCCTATCTTTATCATCATCCATTTTGCCCTCTGTGACGGCTTTCAAATTGGAACAGACCAAATTTTGGCTATTTGGGAAAGGGTTAAGATTAACGATCAAGATTAAATACCTGTATTGAATAATCGATGATAAATTATGGCCTTTTACATCTCCGCGTTCATGATAAATATATTTTCCCATATTTAACCCATTACCACACAATGACTCTTTTTGACTCCCCACAAAATAATGGCATTGGAAAACATTGTGGGAAATGAAGAAATTGCTTGTGACAAGCAATTTCTTCATTTCCCACAATGTTTTCCATCCAAAAAGACCTAAAAATTAAAAATTCCAATCACGAGATTGTCGTCTGCAGGATCTTTCAATTTGGACCGCCCTAATATTTTGTCGTTTGGTAATGGGTTAATCGTAATTCAGCAAGATTGTCGATAGAGGAAATTCAGAAATAGGCACTTGTGCAACCTGGCCCATCAATTTACCGATAGGTAATCGATAGTTTGTGCACGACGATTAATTTTCCTGATCATATTTGCATGAAATAGGTTAATTGATTGGACAATTCGCCCCATTTTCAACAAGAGCTGTCATAGACAGGTTATGCTCCCCGAATATTAGTACACCATGTAAGTGTTTGTCACAAAATAGCTTTCATACATTAAGCCCCCTTTTCACATGACGGTTTTTTCGTACACACAATACTTATAGAATATGGTCTAGAACATCTCATTTATCACTTAAATACATAATTTCATTAAATTCTGCCCTTTAGATGAAGAGAAATTATAGTAAAAAACTAATTGCTATATTTTGAGGTTCCTGTTTTCCATGACATAGCCTCAAATCAAGAAACGGGGAAAGGTCGCTTGGAATTATCCCAGGGAGTTCACATATTAAGTTTCACTGAAATCCGTTTAAGGGTTAATGAAATCTGTCTGTGGAAGGACAGACAGACAGATGGAAGGACGGACGGACAGCTTGGAGACTACATGAATATGCTCCCTCGAATTTTTCGTGAATCAGAATAAACTGTTCTGAGACTCCATGCACCTTTCAAGTAAGTCTACACTTTGTCAGCGACAAACGACAAAAAGGAAATTCATTAAGATAATATCGCTACTTTGCAACGAAAACCTCGTAACTGCAGCTTATAACAGGCTGTAAATACGAGGTTTTCGTCGAAAAGCGACGATATACATGTATTTGTTGCAATACAACGTCATAAATATTTAGACAAAAGGACGATATACACAGATTTTCTTTGTCAACATCCAAAACGACATTGTGTCATTTGCATCATCTTTCAAATAGGAACAGTCTATTTGAGAAAATTGGGAATAGGTTAATTGAGAGACAGAGAGCTAGTTCCAAGGACATTTATCTTAGTTGTTTTTCTTCTCAGTTCTGTAGGTAAGATAAATGCCAAGTCCCCCGATGACACATCGATTAAGGGTGCCATTTGCATCACAAACAAATCCGATTTTATCTTTGTCGGAAGAAAATCTTTATATAGGATATAATTAAACCTTTCGGCGAGGTAACTTCAATGCTTCAGTTTGAAAATAATTTTCCAAAACGATTCCAAAATATCATCAATAGATCATTTAACCATATGTTGTGGGTACTCATTAGAATTGTCTCGAAGAGACAATTCTAATGAGTACCCACAACATATGGTTTGCATGCCGGGTAATCGAGATATTAGCATTTTTGCTCAGTAATCTGAAACCCAACGTTAATGCTGCCCAAAATATCCATCCACCTGCATAATACCATAAATGCTATTGTTTTCCAGAAATGGTTGTCCCGCGGAAGAATACATTTTAGAACTATTTTATCCCTCATCAATTTGATATAAAATTATCTGTTTTCGACTCCTCTCTGGTTTAATGGCTAAATTATTGAAGAAAACATCATTTTATTCCCCAAAAATTGGAGGTGATAAATATCATAAATAGTTGTGGGAAGAAAACAAAAGGTGTTTTAACCCTTTGCCAAATAAACCATTGGAGTAACTGTTATTATACACACAAACAAGGTCGTAGTGCTTACATCGTAAATAGGACGTTTGTCGGTAATTATTTGTTCCATGTAGTACCATTCTAGGAACCGTAATTCAACGAAATAGCTATGACATTGTGATTTAAGCTCAGGGGGAGACCATGTTAAATATGAAAACAATCGAAAAGGACCCGCGAATCGGCCAAATTCGAGCAGAATTCCTATCTCCACCCCACAACGTACGCCAATAGCGTTTAGGCACGCCTTTGATAAACGTTAATTTTCCCTTTTCGTTGTATAGTATGTACGTCCCTGCAAAACTATGGTTCGATTAAAAGTATCGAATGAATCTAGATTAATTGCACTTCTTTTTACTGAATATTTCTGAAAGCTTTACCTTTTTGAGACATCAATGCGAAGTATTGTTTAGGAATTAATGATTACAAACTATTATTACCTTTAAAAACCTTATGCATCTTCAGGTGTCATACGTGGCAAGAGAAATGAACGAGGGACCCTCGTCAATTTTCGGAAGTCATCCATGGCAAAGAAAATAGACGAGGGACACCTTCGTCAATTTCTGTCGCCATGAATGACGTCCGAAGTTGCACGAAGTGATTGGTATCTACTATCTAATGATTGGTTATGGTCCTTGAATTATGTTTGCGACATTAGCACCTATAAGTCGTCGTAGATTTACTGGGACATGACATATATGTTTTAATCGCCCATTTCTTTCACGTACGTGTGTTAAATTTATGACAATTTACTACGCTGATGAATCGTTTAATTTTTAAAATGAACCCATAAATTTGATAGTGCAAACAAATGATTTGAGCGTTTTGCGTCAGAAATGTGCGGAATGTAGATAAATTGTGACTTTTTTTTATAATGATGACGTTCAATATTGCATCTCGCAGGTAACGTTAAAAAGTCGTAACTACAGCTTATTCAAGCTGTAATTACGACATTTTTTAACGTTTCCTACGACATTCTGTTTAAATATTCAACGCTTGAAGATTTGCAATACGATTGGTTGAGAACAAAAACCTTCTATGTTCGTTAAGCAAATATTAAATTATTGACAATATAATTATAAATTCCGATGATCCAGCGTGGAAGTCATCTATTTACATAGGTTGTAATAAGTCCCAATCCTTTTCATTCCATATGAATACAGTTGAAGGTTGGGTAACTTAAAAAACTGCTGATGTCTTAACGAAATTTTATATCGCCATTGTCAACCGAATTAAAAACAATAGAACATGATTTACCGGTAATTTGGAAAGAGCCACACGTGCATGTAAACACTGAGAATGTTGGCAATAGAGGAATGCGTACTAGTATTTAAAATGCCAGCTGTCGGTACTCCGATTCTCTACATAGAGTTTATCGCTCATGTTGATCGATTCAAAGTCTGTCGTAATGCTAGAATAATTGAGCTATTTCTTTATTGTGACGTCATTTACTACGTCACTGATATTATTTGGCATAATCCAATAAAAGCCTATAATATCACAAGACCACGCACTCTAACCATCAAACATTGATAATCATCCAAAGAAATCGGACCTTAGGATCATGTCGATTTCACTTTTGGTCAATGACGGTAAATTGGGGTTTCAGCCGATGAAAATGTGTATCAGATTTTTAAATTGTTATGCACTTTACATACAGAGAACTATTGGATAATGAGATCCCACCAAAGTCCCGAGAATATACGAGATTCGTTATCGCTATGACAGAGCTCGACCATTTCAAGGAGAAATGTAGTAAACGAGGAGCGATGGTAAGACGGTACCTATCGGAAGCTGACAACCGCGGAAATAATGTGAATATCAACGATAAAACGCCAAAACCAGAAATAAACACTAGCTGAAATTCTTGTGATGTCACACACTCGAGGCAAATTAATTATTCTGAGAGTTGTCTGTGTTGATAAACACGCAGCGGGCATTAGATTTTAATGGACATATTAGTATATTCAAAGTTTATCTATGATTACAAGAGTCAAGTGTGTTTCAGATTTAATTTTTGTTGAGATTAACATGTAATCCATATGTAAATACTAACCTAGCCTATACACTTAAGAACGGTTGCAGTTTATCATTTGACTGTCTTTATAATTAAGCAGCTTGATTGCATTCGCTTAGCTCAATGGTTCACCTATATTTTAGGATAATAATTCCAAAATAGTCTAATTTACTTGATTGTCTTTAACAAAGTTTTTTCAATGCAAAATTCTAGCTTGTTACTGTAATGTTACGAAAAGGAATAAACTTTAACAAAACGACAAAAATTCAGACTTGTTCAAATTGAAAACCATCGAGGACATTGCTATTCGTAGAAGTACAAACTGTTAAGTGTAGCTCGTAGAATTTTGAGAGGAAAAAGAAAATCGTATCTTTTCCACGATAACCTCGTAACTGCAGCTTGTTTAAAGCTGCAATTACGAGGTTGTCGTTGAAAAGCAGCGAAATTCTGGTTAAAAGCATGTTTTGTCTTTCTCTTTATGTTTCGCCAAGCCTCTTTTAATAGTCTTCGTATGCCACATTGGTCTATGACATTCTGGAAATATGACATTAAACTTGAAACTCTTTTGCGGAGTTCAAGCCCAACAGACAATTGCTGTTTAACCCATTACCAAACGACAATATAAAAGGGCGGTCCAAATTCAAAGATGTTGCAGACGGCAACTTCAAATGCATGAAAATTACAATTTGTTGGGTCCTTTGGGGTCGAAAACATTGTAGGAAATGAAGAAATTGCTTTTCACAAGCAATTTCTTCATTATCCACAATGTTTTCAAAAGTCAATATCTTATAGGGAGTCAAAAGGAGTCGTTGTGTGGTAATGGGTTAATTAAAGAAACATCTGCTTAAATAAAGACAATCCTTTTAAAACGAAATATTTGTCGCTTTTCTCTTAAAACCTCGTATCTGCAGCTTGCTTAAAGGTGCAGTTACGAGGTTTTCGAAGGAAAACGACGATATGTTTTCTACTTTTTTCTCACTACTGATGTACCATACAAATTGGGTGTATATCATAATTGAATTAATGCACAAAATAACATAGATAGGCTAATAGGAAAATGAAGAAATGTTGGTAACTAGCCCTTTCTTCTGTTCTCTTACAGTTTTGCGTAAAACTTATTGCTTTTAGGAACGTGAAAAACGGGCTTGTTTTGAAATTGTTTTATATCGGTTAACTGACCTTTGCGAGAATGCAGTTACGGCCCACAACTTGAAATCCTATATCTGTATCTCTTGAAACAGTCGCCTGTAAGCTGATATTACCACCGGCTTAACCCGTTCCCAAACAAGACCATGTCTGACGTCCTTAAAAGAACATGCTTGAGAAAACATTATTGCGAAGGAAGGAAATGCTGGAAACAAACATTCATCTCCTATTGTCTATATACCATCTTAACTTCTTTACTATTCTTAACTATTCTTATACATAATCTTATCTTTATCAACGTAAATTTTGTCCTCTGTATCAGCTTTCAAATTCAACTTCCCTAAATTTTGCTGCTTGTAAACATTTAAGAAAGTGTAAATATGAAGTACCTTGTATCAGATTCGCATGTCTGGATTAGATTAAAAAGTGCTATTAAGTCGAAAATAAATACCATTAGACTTGTTTTTATTTTCATCCAACTTTTATCATGCTAAATTAAGACGAATATTGACCGGTGAAGAAGTGCACACGTGTGTACGCAGATACCTAGGCCTTTTTCGTTGCCTTTTGACAAAAAAACTCGTACCTGTAACTGCAGCTTAAAACACGCCGCAGTTACGAGTATTTTGTTGGAAAGCATCTACACGTTACATTGTTCATGTAGGCTATCTTTCCAAGCAGCCGAAAAATAAACTATAAATGACCATTAGTGTTCGACCTACTTTTTGGATCAATGAAATTGCAGTGTATTTTAAAAAATGTTCGCCACTCTATTTCGCATAAACGGGCTGCCGGCTAGTTTATGTGACGTCTATACATAGCCACGCCCCGTCTCAAATAAACCGCCAGCGAACACTAAGTCAGATAGAGTCTGTATAGCAGATTCTACGCAATGTAAACATTCAATGCACTGCGCGCATTTGAATGTTTATTTCGTGTAGAATCTACTATACAGCCTCTATCTAATACATAATCGTGAAGCGATCTGGAAAAAAGCATCAGCCTCAACCTAATTGGTGTATGATAAGTATACACAGAGCTCTCTTACGGTCTCAACGGATAAAAAATACGTTCTTTCAACCAAAAATCCCATATGAGCGTTTATGTGTCCGTCCGCAAGGCTACCATTGTCTGTATAACTCACAATAAATTACCTGACATAGCTTCCATAGCTATTGGCCAGGCGTGCTCTGCCAGATCATTTATCGTGAGTTTTAAAAACAATTTCGCCCTTGGACATGATATTGTTTTGGAAACATTCGAAATATTAGTAATGCCAAAGCAATTGCATCATTGCATAATCTAAAATGTACATCATAATGATTTCTAGTCATTCGAAACTATGGTTTTAAGAGGGTCATAGTTTTATGAATTGATGATTATGTATGATGGTATTCAGATGTGCATAGTCCTAAACAATTTGTTATTATTAATCATTTTTAAGATAAATCATTTGCATTTTGATATATCGCTGAAAATCCCCTGAAAATGGATTGGCCAATGCCGTCGATACGTACATACATGTAGAAAGAAGAGTTCTGCATAGAAAATTGATCAATCTACTTCAAAATAAATTCAGATGGTTATCAGCATTTCATTCTATGGACGAAATATTTCACAAACGCCTTTTCAACAAGTCCTTGTTTTTTAAATGATTTAGCCGCATTAGAATTTAAAGAACAACTATAACAAATGGGTGTCATCATTCGGAATCGTTCGAAAGAAATTTCATTGCTTTCAAATCTCTTGATTTTAATACAATTTATGAAAGGATTTCAGTTAAGGCAGCATGCCAAATGTTAACATTCTTTTTAAAATTCCTATATAAAGTAATGCTGATATTGGGCATCTTTTAAAAGTCACCTTTTCACTAAGTTTTTGTAAATAAAAGGCGTTCATATTTTTACATACATGTCGTCGCTTTTCTTTCAAAAACCTCGTAACTACAGCTTGTTTCAAGCTGTAGTTACGCGGTTTTTGAAATAAAAGCAACGATGTTTGATTCGGTTCACCGATAACATAAAGAATGTGTTTTTAAGGCAATGGTAAGCTGATATGTAACAGGACCCGCCGAAATTTTACTTCAGATATCAGTTTTCGCGATCGCTCATTCTTATTGTTTAGCGATGTATGAACGGCCTTTCGGTTGCAAATATGTACATAAAAAGTTGCAAAAGTACTATGGTGCACCACTATTAACATTAACCTGAGATAACTTTATTTCCGTCGGCAAAGTCCGTTAGTTTGGAGCCTGAAGAAGACATTGCCGAAGTGGCGGTCATTTACACATGTATGTATCCATATATATCCTTATATCCATATGTATCCCGACCCGGGTTAACACATAACCACACGAGGATTCTTTTCGACTCCTTACAAGATAACAGCTTTGGAAAAAACCGTCGCTTTTCAACGAAAATCTCGTAACTGCAGCTTAAAACAAGCTCTGCACTTACGAAGTTTTCGTTGAAAAGCATCGAACTGCAACTGCAGTTTACCAGAACAACATATTTGATATGGCAATGGAACCATTCTGAATCTGTTAATTCAAATCCAAATCCTATGCTTTGGGTATTCATTTGACGATATGACGATGAGTACCCTAAGCATATAGTCTAGGAGGTAGATGAGGTTTAATTGCGGTAAAAGCAACATACAACTTTTAGACTTATTCTTGTAGTAATAGGGTTTGGTGCTCACGCAAAAATGTTTTTAAAGTTGTTAGTAAAACAGTACCAAGAGCATGTTCGTAAAAAAGGTTACGTAACGTGTTTTTGTGTTGTATGAAGCGGATTTTATTTACGGTTTTTGAAAGATTAATGTTGGATGACATTTGTGTTTTTTGTGCTGTGAAGAATATTGCAGACACGCTCAAAACAGTTTCATCATCTCGAAATTACAGCGTTTCTTAAATATTTATAATAACTTAATGAGAAAAGACCCCGTTGAAATGAGAAGCTCGAGTCATCCTAGATGAAAATTCATCCGATAATTGCTTTAGCTCATATTTTCGCCTTGACTGTTCATTATGAGGAAAATATCATCGCTATTCTCCAAAACCAACGTAACTGCAGCTTGTGCCAAGCTGCAGTTACGAGGTTTTCGATGAAAAGTAGTTGTATTGAGTTGCTTTCATTGCCTTGCTTTTGTCACATGCTCTACGTTGCTTTCTGTCATCCAGTTTCAGGTTAAGGACAAGTGCTTCGAAAACATTTTAACAAAAGAATATAAGCTTAAAACCAGTCATTTCTGTACAATTGCAACCTTCGAACATAACCACCTGTAACTCTTGGCTCAAGGATAACAACCCATCATAAATTACAAAACAATTCATGCATCTTCGGGTGTCATCCGCATCGATGGAAATCAACAAATGTTTCCCTCGCCAATTTCCGTTGCCACGGATGACGCCCAGATACTGACGAGGGTATCTCTCGTTAATTTCCGTTGTCATGGATGACAACCGTAGATGCACAAATTGTTTGGTATCTAATCATTGGTTGTTATCCTTAAAACACCAATGCCACCAACAACAACAGTAAACTCCCAACAACAGCTTAAAATCGGCTGAAATTACGAACTTTTCGAAGATATGCAACGATACGTTCATGCCTTATATAATACCATTCTACGAGTAACATATCGTCGTTTTTTTTCTTCCTTAAACTTGTTTAAAGCTTTACGTGCGACGCCTTTGAGGAAAATCAGCCATAATACAAAACCTACTTTTCATGCAGTGAAGCGGGTAAAAAAGATAAATTTGGATGACCTGAACTGAATTAAACGATTCATTTATAAACAACTCGAAAAATCGTTTTATCATGGCCTTGTACGAAGACGAGAGCAAATTATTATCAACTTGATCAAAATAACTGAATGACAACGCTGATTTGTTGGATGACCGCTAAAAGTAGGGGTTTCAATTTTCGTTTTCAAACATACAGTCTAAGCAAAAGCCGAACCCGGATAGATCAGTCTGTTAACTCAGTCTATCAATGCAGGGGTCGCGGGTTCGAACCCTGGCTAGGCCAATATTCTTCATGGCAGTTGACAAAAGTCATGTATCGTTCACCAATTTATCGGAAAAATCAAAGTGGATGAGCAGCTGGGGCTCGGTTGGATATTGTCGTACTACTGGTGAGGGAAATTCCAGGAATCCACGATTAGGTGCCACAGCCGCTGCTACATAACCATAGAAGTTGCAAGAGCCGTTAAACCCCAACCAACCAACCAACCAACCAATCAACCAACCAATTAATCAATCACTTAACCAATAATAGTCTAACCACGACCCACACCGGTGTTTTACCGTCTCTGCATGTAAAGAATCAGCAATAAGAGAACAACATGAATCCTGATCAGGCTGTGCGTAGGCACAGGCTGATCAGTATCCGTGCTGTTCTCAAATACCATAACAATACGACCACACAATTATTTACAATCCCGAATAGGAACAGAGCAGAACAGTTTATTTTATAAATAAAGAATTGAACATTACGGTACCTCGTTTTAACAAAATCACAATAGACTGTGCATGAAGAATGACAAACTTACGTACAAATATACATTAATCGAATTATGTCCTTCCATATGGCGATACATTGTGATAATAAAACAGATGCCATAAGTACCTTATTACCAGAATCCGTCTCATTTTATAATACAGTATCATGTTCATAACCTTGGGCGAGTTTTCGTATTGTGGCGGCGAGTGAATTTGTTTTTGGTCAATGAATAACAAAACAGAAAAGTTTGTTTTTATTTTGTTAGCCTACTGACCAGAATGACAAAATATAATTCATCATTTTCACGTCGTCAAATCTATGGTTTGCAGCTAAAATTAAAAATCTTTTTACCTTTGTTTTCTGTTGCCTTTAAATCCCTTATGCTTACTAAATGAATACAAGTTTCACATTGTGTCGTCAAAGTAACGTTTCTTTTATCAGATGATTTCTAAAATTCGATCCCACTCATCTAATTCGTGCGTTTTCGACTTCTCAGCTTCAAGCCGAATTCAAATTGGTCAAGTATTAACAAGGTTATTGATGATTTTCTGAAATGATTTTGTCAAACGCAGCATCGCCGCCGGGACCTTGGCGATGCTGCTTTTGAGAAGACCATAGGGTTTCTGAGCATGGGATGGAACGACGCATTCCTAAGCTTCAATTATGAGCCATTTTCTGAACTGAACAACCAATTTATATACTAATTTTAGAAACCCGAGATTTATGGACAAAAACTAAATCCTCTTCAGTTAATACAAAAGTAATCGTTTTTCGGTTGATACTTGAATTTTACATAACAACGTGAAAATTCAAAGTCGTTATCGATGAAATATTAGTTTATCACCCTTTGACCTCCAAATGAAGTTACCGACTTTTGAAGAAGTTTTCTACCTTTATTCTTTCTTTTCTTATGATTTTTCTCGGCTGAAAATGCTTATTTGTAAACAAGATGATGTTACTTAATATTTGAGCGGGTACAACCTATTACCAGAAAGATTTTGAGACAGGTCTAAATTCAAAGATGCTACAGTCGACAATTGCCGATAAGAGAACGATTCTTTTATTTTTCCCCTTTTTTACATTTTTGTTATTATGGATAGAAATATTGCAGGAAGAAAAGAAATTGCTTGTCACAAGCAATTTCTTCATTTCAAACACTGTTTTTATACCCAGTGGATCAATGCCGAAAAAGTGTGAAATTTCATTCGCTTGAAAATGCCGTTTGTAACAGATTGATTATGTCTGGTAATGGCTTAAATCAAGGCAAGCAGAAAATCGTCTGTGATATCTAAAACAAACAGTAACTCTTCCTCAGACCCGCCTACGACATAGTTTGAATTAAGGTAGTCCACCCCTAATGAGATTCGCACGACGTCGGAATTATTCGGGCTAGATCGAAAACATTCGGTGGTGGAAATCTCCACCGCCGTATGTTTACGACCGTGCCCGAATAGGTTTGGATACGTAACGACGGCGCGCGAAAAAACCCCGATGTTTTATGAATCTCAAAATAGCGTCATTCTGAGTATTCTACCTTTAAAATTCAACACGCACCTTTATATATTTACATCTAAGTACATAAAGATCAGAATAATTAAGACTCGTCAAAATGCATACTTTTAGACTTGTCCAAATTGAAAGATATTGCAGACGACAATTTCAAGACATTGAGAAAATCGTCTATGATATTTAAAACAAACAGTAACTCTTCCTCAGTCACGCCTACGACATAGTTTGAATTAATTTAACATATAATTAATAATATCAATACCCTTATCTATTTACGCCTAGTACATAAAGATCAGAATGATTAAGATTGGAATGTCTTCGCTGGCCGATCGGATCCATCTGATCCCGATAAAGTACAATTGAATCGGCTGAGTTGGATAACTATTAAGGTAAGACCTGGGTAATGGGCTATGTGACCAGTTATGGAACGAAATCTGTATGTCGCAAATAGACGATTTCAAGGGAAGTAATTTTCATTGCTCTCAAATTTTGATTTTTTGACTTTTGTTCAGTTTTTTCCCTACTCTTCGTACAATTTAGAAACATTTTCACAAAAATTGTTTAGAATATTCCCCGGAATTCTGAGCACGCTCAATTATTTCCGTTGTTACGAAAACGGGAAATATTGCATCTAATAGTACATGTACTTTAAAAATGCTAAGACTTACGGACGTCACGGAATAAGTCGAAATATAACGATTATACCGGATGTGCATTACCCAGGTCTTACCTTAATGTCGTAGTGAAAATCTGCTCGTCTGATTATCATTTCGAGTCGAAAGTTCGTTTGGATCTTGTCTTATTTATACCCAAAACAAACGGTCAGAAAAAGTTTTTTTGAAAGTATACAACTTTAACCATCTTCCTAATAAATCGAATCATGTTACAATATTATAACATTTTAAACAAAATATAAAAATAGTTTGGACTGAATGGATTCATACTGTGAACCTACATCTTAAAATTAAGCATAATGTGAAGATAGGACCTTGGCTCAAAGTCTCGCCCGAAAGATCGGACTGACGCTAACTCGAACCAGCAACCCTATTACATGTATAAGTCATCCAGCACGTTACATTTGCCATAGCACCAAATCTGCCACATATAAAAGAAACCCTTTCCAGGACGACGAAATTTTATGGTGGTCCAATTAGAAACGTGCTGTCGACGACAAAATAGAAGTCTCTTTATTAAAGTAGAATTTTTGAATATTATAGCAAAGAAAACATTGAGAAAATAGAAGAAAATGCTGATTATCAGCATTTTCTTCTTTTGTCTCAATGTTTTCTAAACTAATGTCAATACGGACGTCAAAACTATGTCTTCTTTTGGAAAGGTTTAATATGGTTGAGACTCAGTGTTAATAATAGCCAAGAGGTACAGTAAATTAATTAAGCCGAAAATGACTAGGCTGTTTTAGATTTATAATGTGTTGAATTTATGTTGATTTATAGATAAAGACTGTCTCAAAAGATAATCGTACTTTTTTGACATCTTATAATGCCCTTCGGCCCAGAAATCTTAAATTCATTCCCCTACAGCCGTGAATATTTGCAATTCAGTTCGTCAGTGCAAATATTTTGTTTTCTTAGATCATTACCGTTTTCTTCTTTTCTCCTTTTATTGCAATATTTCAGCGCTGAAAATTCAATTAATGTCAACGATATTTAATTCAGCGTAACCTTTGAATTTTGACATTAACTGTTATTGCGATGGAAAAGTTCAAACGTAACTTCCAATTTGTAAAACATGCTCGTTACAAATGCATTTTCTTGCTTTTTAGCAAAATGTCGCGTAATTTATGTAATGTAACTTAATTCGACATGCAAGACGAATGTTTTTGATGTGGTTTTAGCATTCAATCTGTTTAAATTTTATAATACTCTTCAATTACTCTGACAAATTGTTGGAGGTTTTAAAGGGACATTTTATTCCTATTTCAATTTTTTAAAGTATGTCTTTATGCCAAGATTGGTTATTGTAATGAGTGTAAATACTATTGGTTTTTTTTTTTCGAGTTGTTGCCAATAAGCGAGAAACACGCATTTAAAGTTGAGACATAATCGATAAATTGCATATAAATCCGAACTGTTGTCCACAACAATTTGTTTAATTCTAACACAAAAATATAAATTACTCGTAAACGGCGCAATATTTTGGCTCGAAATTTTCAGAATTTTCATAAAGAAATATGCTCTTTCAGATAAAAATAAAAGTAAAATTTATGACAAAAAATTCTGAAATGTCACTTTAATTGGGGCCAAAAACGCGATAAAATTGCATTATATAACTCAGGACAGTGCATACCATTGCAACAATATCGACTCTATAGTCATTGCGTGTGCGAAATAACGTTGGTAAAGTTTGAAAATGTCGTAACTACAGCTTGAATAAGCTGTAGTTACGACGTCTTCGCACGTAACTGGCGACAAATAAGAAATAAGCTTTGTTGGAGCAGTATTAAGAAACCATTCTAAATCGATTGTATAAGTCTAAATTACATCATTGTCTCGTCCCATCAGATAGATTGTTGCGTCATTTTGAAGGTTGGAATACGACTGACTGACAAATACAGCTCCTGGTTTTAAAGTGTGTGAAGTTGGCAGGACATTAGACATTAGACATTAGACATTCGAACGAATGTCTAATCACCGAATTAGACATTCAAATTTGAATGTCTAATTCACCGAATTAGACGTTAGACATTCGATTAGACATTCGACCGAGCCCGTTTTGAATGTCTAATTCATCGAATTAGACGTTAGACATTCGATTAGACATTCGATCAAACCCGTTTTGAATGTCTAATTAACCGAATTAGACGTTAGACATTCGATTAGACATTCGACCAAACTCGTTTTGAATGTCTAATTCACCGAATTAGACGTTAGACATTCGATTAGACATTCGATCAAACCCGTTTTGAATGTCTAATTCACCGAATTAGACGTTAGACATTCGATTAGACATTCGACCAAACCCGTTTTGAATGTCTAATTTACCGAATTAGACGTTAGACATTCGATTAGACATTCGACCAAACTCGTTTTGAATGTCTAATTCACCAAATTAGACGTTAGACATTCGATTAGACATTCAACCAAACTCGTTTTGAATGTCTAATTCACCAAATTAGACGTTAGACATTCGATTAGACATTCGACCAAACCCGTTTTGAATGTCTAATTCACCAAATTAGACGTTAGACATTCGATTAGACATTCGACCAAACTCGTTTTGAATGTCTAATTCACCGAATTAGACGTTAGACATTCGATTAGACATTCGACCAAACCCGTTTTGAATGTCTAATTCACAGAATTAGACGTTAGACATTCGATTAGACATTCGATCAAACCCGTTTTGAATGTCTAATTCACCGAATTAGACGTTAACCATTCGATTAGACATTCGACCAAACCCGTTTTGAATGTCTAATTCACAGAATTAGACGTTAGACATTCGATTAGACATTCGATCAAACCCGTTTTGAATGTCTAATTCACCGAATCAGACGTTAGACATTCGATTAGACATTCGACCTAACCCGTTTTGAATGTCTAATTCACCGAATTAGACGTTAGACATTCGATTAGACATTCGACCAAACCCGTTTTGAATGTCTAATTCACCGAATTAGACGTTAGACATTCGATTAGACATTCGACCAAACCCGTTTTGAATGTCTAATTCACCGAATTAGACGTTAGACATTCGATTAGACATTCGATCAAACCCGTTTGAATGTCTAATTCACCGAATTAGACGTTAGACATTCGATTAGACATTCGAACATTCGACCAAACTCGTTTTGAATGTCTAATTCACCGAATTAGACGTTAGACATTCGATTAGACATTCGACCAAACTCGTTTTGAATGTCTAATTCACCGAATTAGACGTTAGACATTCGATTAGACATTCGATCAAACCCGTTTTGAATGTCTAATTCACCGAATTAGACGTTAGACATTCGATTAGACATTCGACCAAACCCGTTTTGAATGTCTAATTCACCGAATTAGACGTTAGACATTCGATTAGACATTCGACCAAACTCGTTTTGAATGTCTAATTCACCGAATTAGACGTTAGACATTAGATTAGACATTCGACCAAACCCGTTTTGAATGTCTAATTCAAAGAATTAGACGTTAGACATTCGATTAGACATTCGATCAAACCCGTTTTGAATGTCTAATTCACCGAATTAGACGTTAGACATTCGATTAGACATTCGACCAAACTCGTTTTGAATGTCTAATTCACCGAATTAGACGTTAGACATTCGATTAGACATTCGATCAAACCCGTTTTGAATGTCTAATTCACCGAATTAGACGTTAGACATTCGATTAGACATTCGATTTAACCCGTTTTGAATGTCTAATTCACCGAATTAGACGTTAGACATTCGATTAGACATTCGACCAAACTCGTTTTGAATGTCTAATTCACCAAATTAGACGTTAGACATTCGATTAGACATTCGATTAAACCCGTTTTGAATGTCTAATTCACCGAATTAGACGTTAGACATTCGATTAGACATTCGATTAAACCCGTTTTGAACGTCTAAAACACTGAAATAGATTGTGACAAGCGACTCGGTTTCCTGAAAATAATGCTAAACCTAGCAAAAGCTTTACTGTACCCCTAACACTAATCAGCATTCTTAATCTTACCCCAGTCCGCCGCTTATCCTTATGTCAAGAGAGTGGAACAGCCTCAAGCGCTTATGACAGCTGAGTGGAACAGGCGCCTGAATTGACAATTACACACGTAACGATTCTTTTTTTCTAAAATACATTTTAAACTGAGCAGAAGCCATACCTGTGCCCCTGTCACTAACACTTACCCCAACCCTTAACCAAGTATTACCGCATACATCCTTATGTCAAGAGAGTGGTACAGCCTCAAATACTTATGCCAAGAGAGTGGAACAAGCGCCGCATTGGACACAGCAATGGACAATTTACCGGCATTTTATTACACCGAATTAATTCTAAATCTAGCACGATCAATGATTAACCATTTACTAGAATACCTTGACTTATATTTTATTAAATTGGCTAGCTTATTAAATAATGTACTCGAAGGCAAACTGATTTATTTTATTGCGTAATAGTAAATCAGAACCTTTGTATCAAAACATAATTCAATGAATTTATTGAAAAAAAAGTTTCAATATAATTATGCCTTTTTCAAAAATCTTGATATTTTCACATCTGTGCCAAAATGACAACAGTACTCGTATATGCCAGTGAATTTCAATACTTTGACAAACAAGACCTGTTATTTATGTGTGCAATAAAGCTTGGGAAAGTATCGAGATGAAAGAAGGAAGGCTGATGACCAGTATTTCTCCTTTTCCCTAAAAATGCATATGCTACAGAATAGATTACATTAAACTTAATCAACGTCCGTTATGTTGTTTACAAACTTTAAAAATAAAAATAGTCCCATTTTGCACCGTTGGCAAAGGGTTAAAGCAGTCACAGACGACGATATTATTCTGGAAAATTCAAGTTCTGTTACATCACAGAGTAGAAAAAATGGAAGAAAACGCATTTAATCACCCTTTTTCTTCTTTTTCTTGTGACTCCTGATTATTCCAATGCCATTCATGTTTAGAGACGTTTGAACCAGGTATTTTCTCTTTTTTTCTGGGGGGGGGGGGCGCATAAAATAACATATCCAACAATGTTTCTGTTTTTTTTTTTGTTGCTGTTGTTGTTGTTTTTTTTTGTTATGAAAATAGTCGTTCTGACAGTATAATTCATACCCTATATTATCACAATCTGGTACAATAAGTAACATACACACTTGGATTCCGTCTAAAATTATAGATATTTATAGATATTTTTTCACTGATTCTATATCGTTAAAAAGTGGGCTTTGTAATTCAGGAAATAGCGTCATTTCTTTTAATCATCACTATGAATGACACAGAATTCTTACGTACAGGGAGGGGACACACCTCCAAAACCTTCCCATCCGCCCCCCCCAAATCTCCAAAACCACACGGTGGGCTTGTATGCTGATATTCAGAATTGTTATTTTGCCTCAATATCTTCTCAAACATTTTTGTTAAAAGAAATTAAATTAAGACCTGCTTCTGACGCCATTATCCCTTTCCCAGACGGTAAAAGTACAAATTTAGTGTCCAAATCTAAAGATGCTGCAGACGACATCATTAAAGTAACCAGAAAGAAAATTTCTATACAATATAGCACATAAAACATTGAGACGAAGGGAGAAAATGCTGATTATCAGCATTTCCTTCTTTTGACTCAACGTTTTCGCGAGTCTTTTCTAATAAGGTCATCAAAAAGTGGTCTTGTTTTGGAAAGGTTTAATAGAAACTGCTTTAGCAATCGCAAATTTCTCTTTTGTCTTAATGTTTTCTGTGCAACATAGAGCAGATCTCTGTCAACATTCAATATGTTGTCTTTAGCAAATTTAAAATTGGAATACTTGAAATATGTCGTTCCGGATAGGATTAATAGAGAAATAGAATAATCTTTGTTTTCGCATTTCCACAGTTTCCATGTTCCTTGAATATTTTTAGTAATCTATGGTTTGACATAAAGTTAAAATTTTCATACAAAAACATACAGGAAATATAAACGAGTAGTAGACATATATGGAGTAGATGAATTGGAACAGTAGACATACTGGGAGTAGACAAATTGGAATAAGTGTGTTTTAGATATGTAGAATGTTCAAATTGTATGTAACACTGAAAGATTTAACGTTATAGGCTTCTGTGCTTGTTAGGGTATCCAACCCCTCATAATCACTAAAGAGACAGATGCGAAATTTGAATAGTGCCAGTAGTTCCTAAACTGTGATACATTTCCAATTCAAATACAAACAAATGGATTTTGAACGGTTTAGAATTTTGAATAAATGTATAATTAGGGAAATATTTTACAAAAATGTTCAAAATTCCCTCCCTTGTATATGAATGTGGAAAAAGATAATATTTGTAAATCATTTTCTTCTTGAAGCATAATCTTGATATCCGGCACCGTGACGGTGAATCAACTTGTTTGAAGTGTATGTACAAGTGTGTGTAAATTTATGCATTTCGTATGGCTAGAAAGGGGCGATTTTTAGGGTCTGTAAACCTTAAATATTGACCAAACCGCCCTTCAATCGAGATTTATTGATCAATCAACATTTGTTACTGCTTTCCATTGACAAACATTTTTTCGGCTGTTCCATTCATTTAACAAACAATTTACAGCGACCTTGGGGTATGTGTCAGGACAAGGTTCAACGGTAACGGTAGAGCCTGGGCTGAGGCTCGTGTTGGCGTTAGATTTTGTGAGTAAGGGTCGGGCTCGTTATTCATTCTGGAACCTGTTTTAACCCATTTATAAACAGTTTTTTTTTCAACAGTGCCACTTCATTGGCAAACGCCTTGTAAACACATGTACACAGCTCTTGGAGTTCCGGAAGTAGGGCTCTTGTTCGGATAGGCCTTCTGGAGTAAATGTCCAGCACGCTTTCCATTCTGAGACCAATTCCATTACCGTTCTTGGTCTGTTTCACTCCCTTGACAAACCCTTTACCGCAATATGGACGAACACCTTGTCCATGGCGTTTTGGCCATGGCCGTGATGGCCAGTCGTATGGGGAAAACGGACCTTTTGGCAAAACTCTATTTTCTAAAAATAACATGCTGAATAAATTTATCTTTATAAATCTTATGTAATTATTGTTAACAGTTGAAAAAGATTGTTGAATTTCTGAAAATTTGATTTATCTACCTTTATTTAGTATACTGATATGAAAAGGGTATGTTCATACATGTTCATACATGTTCATACATGTGACATTTCAACAATTGGTAAAATATAATTGAAGTATTATATATTATACTAGACTCTACCTTCATTTTATATTTTCAAAATATATAAAAACATAAAACATAAAAAGTATGAAAATCATCAACAGTAAATAAAATGTTGTCAAAAGTTGGAGCTAATTTGGTTTTTGACGTCGTCGTGAAATTTAAATAATAATTTCCAGCTATATCTTGATATAAAAATGGGATTATAAAATATAAATAAAGTCACAGATATAATATTCTTGCTGTACTAAATGTGTTCAATGCTAATTTCACAACAGACCTTGACCTTGACATACAGAACAATAATGTCTATTGAAAAGTAAATTGTCCACTTGCCTCTTCAAATAAATTATTATTATGTGCGTAAAGGTCAGTATCAATTGTGGATTTTCCACTGAACTAAGTAATTACAACTAGGATATGATGAAAAATAACTTTATTTTTCTAAAATTCACTTCATATACTAATTTTCATGATAACATTTAGCCCAAAATCTTATTATTGAATAGTTAAGAATAATCTTTGAAGGTCAAGGTCAAATACCTTTGGTTCTATTCAATCAATTATTCAAAAGTTTACACATATTTAGTTACATCATATGTAATCATTTTCACTAAATATCGTGTTAATTCATTGAAAAATGAAAGTTGTAGAGATAGTTTCGTAAAGTTAGTACATCAAAAATAAGCATAATCTGAGATTGACAGAAGAACAAATACAGAAAATCATCAAACTGATATATATGATTAATGATTCCTAACATGTTATGTCCTAGGTACAGGGTGTCCCAAAAGTAAGGTAACACTTTTAAGCTCATATATCTCGGCTAATATATCACTTGCACATTTCTAACAACGCTGCCAGTATAGAAGGTCATGTGGAGAAAAAAATAATAGAGATTTCATCAAAATATCATGCAATTTGTATATTTTATCTATGAAAAATCAAACACACCATATTTTCGCAATGACATCATTTTGATAGTAAATGACGTTCTCTTGATTTCGTTTCTTTTGGCTCTTTCCCTGATTTATTATTTTGCTTAAGTTTTTTTCCATAACTGCCTTACATGTGTCAATAGAAATTTTCAAACATTCTCTTTTAATGTTTGGCAACAACACTGTAACATGTTCTTGCTTTGGGAATTGCACTTTAGATTGCAAGTTTCTCAACAGAACATAATCCAGTAAATTCAAGTCCGGCCTGTGCCCACCGACAAAAGTATTTGGCCTGATCTCAAAAAGACTGCGATTTCATAATTTGAACCTTGCACAGAAAAAGATTCACATAAAATTTCGAAATGCTAATTCTAATAAAACTTATTATACCCCCACAACAAAGTTATGGGGGGGGGGTATACTGGATTCAGGTTGTCCGCCTGTCCGTCCGTCTGTCCATCCGTCCGTGGACATAATTTTGTGTCCTCTTCTCCTCCCACAGTTTTTGACCGATTTTGCTGAAATTTTAGCAGGTTGTTTCCTATCATATGAAGTTGTGCACCTGCAATTTTCTTGATCTAGGCAGTAGTTTCAGAGTTATGCCACTTTGAACTTTAGCACTTTTTCAGTGACAACGCGCTAGTGGGGGTATTTGTCCGCTTTGCGACAGTTCTAGTTACGACGAAATTCTTCTCATTGACTTTCCTGGACTTCAAATTAAAGCCCCAGTCAAAGCTGAGACATTTTCTGCGCTGCAGGATGTTTTCAGTCTTTGCTTCTTTGTTCATCAAAATCTGACCTAGATCATTCAAATTTATTGATTATTGAGTAGATGAGTTTTCTTCTTGGTGGATCTTCCGTTTTGAATTGAGATTAAAACTTTCTGTGCACACATACTGGAGATTGAGATTAATGATAGGCTTTACCACATACAAACGTTGTAAGAATGTAGACCGTGACGTCATTTTGATAGTGGTACAGATGGCGTCAAAAATGACGCCACTGTTATAGGTACATTATGTTGAAGTGTATGACAAACATAATTTCAATGAATTCTGCAGATAATGATAGTTTTCCGAAAGAAATCGGCTAAGAAATAGCAGACCTAGTACGCTTTTAAAGTGTTACCTTACTTTTGGGATACCCTGTATATTGAAAGTACATGCAAAATTTGAATTCGATCGGATCTATACATAAAAAGTTATTCAGCTTCAAAGTTATAATTTGCTTCTCGTGTCAATTTACCCTACCCACTTTGTTAGCCATTATCTCCAAAAGTAAGCCCTCATCATATTTTTACGCATACAAATTAAAGATATTACGTAACCCTATCAATTTACAGAATTTAAAGAAAATCTATTTTTTGAGCGATTTTGAGCCCTTGTTGCAACCCATCCTTTTAGGTGCAATATAAAAAACGCGAATGATCGAATTAATATCATTTATGTGCAAAACTTTCAGTTCAGGTCAGAAAGCAAAATATCGAAATATGAATGATCTAACTCAATATTAAATGTGATATTTGTCGTTATAAATTAAAAAAGTGGGTGGATTTGCTTTACAAAAATGAAGAAAAAATAAATATTAAAAGCCTATAACTTTTTTGTTTAAACATTTATTACAGAAGGAAACACTTGAAAAATATTTTTCTGTTTTATTCATCAACAAACTCGTTACATTTCGTAAATGTTTTAAGAAGAAATAATTTTAAAAAAATGCCTTGTCCACAAAAATGTCCCATGATAACCAAGTTACGCCAAATTAAAATGATTTGCATGTTCTCTTCTCGCATGCAAATACACTGTTGAACACGCGAGTGCCAAAGTTTCCATATTTAACCATTATTGCATATCGTCTTTGTAAATGCAAAACCTCGTATCTCTTGTTTGGCTAATTTTAAAACGGGAGGAAAAAAGTGTAATAACTTTTCCCAAACTAAAAAGTTTTACATGAACTTTAGACATATTGTTTAAAGATAATGACATTGTGTCATTATTACTGATCAATAAAGTTATATCTTAAAACCTGCAAGTGTTGTTTTAGCTGCACAAACAATGTTTTACTTTGAAAATCGCTTATGTCGGCATACGAGGTTTTGCATTTACACAAACGATATACAATAAATGTGAAAAAACACGAAACACTTTTAAATCTCAAATTCTAAACATGTAAAACTTTTGTGGAAAAAGACAATTAGTATATTGCGTTTGTTAGATAAATGTTATAATATTTCGTTGGCGGGAAGTCAAAACCTCGTAACTACAGCTTAAATAAGCTAAAGTTACGAGGTTTTGACTTTCCACCGACGATTTGTTGTTTCATGAAAAATGAGACGATTTGGTGTCGTAAAAATTTGTTAAAATAGATAAAAAGATTTAATAATGCCTAATGTTTTTATTCTTAAAAAATGGGTAACAGAGTCTTCTTAGTTAATGTTTTTAAGGTGTAAGTTAAAGTTTATTAAAAGATTGCTGATAGAAAAAGGCTTCAGATACTTAATGATTTACGTCCTCTCGCAAAACACTTAAAAACAACGACGTTCGCAGGTCATTCTGGCGTGAAGTTCTTTTAGCTCCAACATTTAACATTACGTCAATGGTAAAAGCTAAGATATTTTTAAAATATAATTTTTCATCCTATTATTTCTTTATGATCTTATTGTTTTAACATCATCAAAGATGATGCTAATTAAAATCTCAACTTCAACTGTGTATACCAAATTCAAATATCATGATTATATTTATTAACATTTAATATTGATTGAATTGGTTAAAAACAATACTTATGTGGCAAATATGTGGCAAATAAGTTGTAAAATCGTGAACTCGCCAGCACAATAAACTGCATCGGCCCTACTATATAATTTAGCTTCATATATACGTCAGTGTAATGAACATTCAAAAGTACCCACAGCTGAAGTTATTGAAAATGGTCACGAAATAAAAGGATCATTAGGCATTTTATATCAAACGGTTATACATGATGCATTATTATCATTGGAAATGTAATAATTAGTTTTAAACAGTATGGAAAACACAAAACTGATCAGAATGAGCACTTTCTTCTTTTCTCCTTATGTTTTTATTCATTTGCATAAACATGCATGCGTTTCGAGGTTTAACTGTACTGTTATAATTTGCCACTACTACTTCAAAAAAATATTGTTAGTGGTATGGGTCAAGATTGCGGCGCTTGTTCCACTCCCTTGACATAAGTATTTGAGGCTGTTCCACTCTCTTGACATAAGGATATGCGGTAATACTTAGTTCAGGTTTGGGGTAAGCGTTAGTGACAGGGGGACAGGTATGGCTTCTGCTCTGTTTTAAATTTATTTATGAAAAATAATCGTGCGTAATTGTCAATTCAGGCGCCTGTTCCACTCAGTTGACATAAGCGTTTGAGGCTGTTCCATAAGGGTTAGCGGCGATACTGCTGTAAAGGTTCAAGGAATGCTGATTAGTGGTAAGGGTACAGTAAAGATTTGCTAGGTTTGGCAATAATTTCAGGGAAACGAGACGCTTGTTAATCCGGTGAATTAGACATTCAAAATGGGTTAAAATCGAATGTCTAATCGAATGTCTAACGTCTAATTCGGTGAATTAGACATTCAAAACGAGTTTGGTCGAATGTCTAATCGAATGTCTAACGTCTAATTCGGTGAATTAGACATTCGACCAAACTCGTTTTGAATGTCTAATCGAATGTCTAACGTCTAATTCAGTGAATTAGACATTCAAAACGGGTTTGATCGAATGTCTAATCGAATGTCTAACGTCTAATTCGGCGAATTAGACATTCCAAACGGGTTTGATCGAATGTCTTATCGAATGTCTAACGTCTAATTTGGTGCATTAGACATTCAAAACGGGTTTAATCGAATGTCTAATCGAATGTCTAACGTCTGATTCGGTGAATTAGACATTCAAAACGGGTTTGATCGAATGTCTAATCGAATGTCTAACGTCTAATTTGGTGAATTAGACATTCAAAACGGGTTTGATCGACTGTCTAATCGAATGTCTAACGTCTAATTCGGCGAATTAGACATTCAAAACGGGTTTAATCGAATGTCTAATCGAATGTCTAACGTCTAATTCGGTGAATTAGACATTCAAAACGGGTTTGATCGAATGTCTAATCGAATGTCTAACGTCTAATTTGGTGAATTAGACATTCAAAACGGGTTTGATCGAATGTCTAATCGAATGTCTAACGTCTAATTCGGTGAATTGGACATTCAAAACGGGTTTGATCGAATGTCTAATCGAATGTCTAACGTCTAATTCGGTGAATTAGACATTCAAAACGAGTTTGGTCGAATGTCTAATCGAATGTCTAACGTCTAATTCGGTGAATTAGACATTCAAAACGGGTTTGATCGAATGTCTAATCGAATGTCTAACGTCTAATTCGGTGAATTAGACATTCAAAACGGGTTTGGTCGAATGTCTAATCGAATGTCTAACGTCTAATACGGTGAATTAGACATTCAAAACGAGTTTGGTCGAATGTCTAATCGAATGTCTAACGTCTAATTCGGTGAATTAGACATTCAAAACGGGTTTGGTCGAATGTCTAATCGAATGTCTAACGTCTAATTCGGTGAATTAGACATTCAAAACGGGTTTGATCGAATGTCTAATCGAATGTCTAACGTCTAATTCGGCGAATTAGACATTCAAAACGGGTTTAATCGAATGTCTAATCGAATGTCTAACGTCTAATTCGGTGAATTAGACATTCAAAACGGGTTTGATCGAATGTCTATTCGAATGTCTAACGTCTAATTCGGTGAATTAGACATTCAAAACGGGTTTGATCGAATGTTTAATCGAATGTCTAACGTCTAATTCGGTGAATTAGACATTCAAAACGGGTTTGGTCGAATGTCTAATCGAATGTCTAACGTCTAATTCGGTGAATTAGACATTCAAAACGAGTTTGGTCGAATGTCTAATCGAATGTCTAACGTCTAATTCGGTGAATTAGACATTCAAAACGGGTTTGATCGAATGTCTAATCGAATGTCTAACGTCTAATTCGGTGAATTAGACATTCAAAACGGGTTTGATCGAATGTCTAATCGAATGTCTAACGTCTAATTCGGTGAATTAGACATTCAAAACGAGTTTGGTCGAATGTCTAATCGAATGTCTAACGTCTAATTCGGTGAATTAGACATTCAAAACGGGTTTGATCGAATGTCTAATCGAATGTCTAACGTCTAATTCGGTGAATTAGACATTCAAAACGAGTTTGGTCGAATGTCTAATCGAATGTCTAACGTCTAATTCGGTGAATTAGACATTCAAAACGGGTTTGATCGAATGTCTAATCGAATGTCTAACGTCTAATTCGGTGAATTAGACATTCAAAACGGGTTTGATCGAATGTCTAATCGAATGTCTAACGTCTAATTCGGTGAATTAGACATTCAAAACGGGTTTGATCGAATGTCTAATCGAATGTCTAACGTCTAATTCGGTGAATTAGACATTCAAAACGAGTTTGGTCGAATGTCTAATCGAATGTCTAACGTCTAATTCGGTGAATTAGACATTCAAAACGGGTTTGGTCGAATGTCTAATCGAATGTCTAACGTCTAATTCGGTGAATTAGACATTCAAAACGAGTTTGGTCGAATGTCTAATCGAATGTCTAACGTCTAATTCGGTGAATTAGACATTCAAAACGGGTTTGATCGAATGTCTAATCGAATGTCTAACGTCTAATTCTGTGAATTAGACATTCAAAACGGGTTTGGTCGAATGTCTAATCGAATGTCTAACGTCTAATTTGGTGAATTAGACATTCAAATTTGAATGTCTAATTCGGTGATTAGACATTCGTTCGAATGTCTAATGTCTAATGTCTAATGTCCTGCCAGCTTCACGCACTTCTGGTTTTAACCTATCTAATAAATAAGTGTTCGACCTTCTTTTTGGACCAATGAAATTGCAGTACATTCTACAATTTCGCCGCTATATTTCACATAAACAGACTGTCGACTAGTTTATGTGACGTCTATACATAGCCACGCCCCCGTTCTCCAATAAACAGCTAGTGAACACTTAGGGCGTACTTGATTCACCGCTCGGTGTACACCTTCCAGTGTTCTCTCGAATCAAGTGAGTAAGAACAATGTTCGGTGCACACACCTTTTGACCCAACTAGCAAGTAGGAGTGGATAACCCGGATGTAAGAACAAAGATGGCTTCCACTTACTAGAAATCGCCGAAAATGTTGATTTTTTTCCCTTCTCTTGCCTTTGTAAATTAACATAGCTGTTGCACAGCTGCATGTAAATACATATTATCCAAACAAAGAAACCTCGGCACAAATATTCTTCAATAAATGGCGCAGTTCTGGAATATTTGCTCTTTTGGGAATAGATGCAAAATTCTGGTGCATTAATGTACCATCAAATCAAGGATGGTGCAAAAATAAAAAGATGGCGTTGACCATTCCTTTGCTAACTCATTGACTAATTAAATATGAAAATGCTGGAAACCGCATTATGCAAGCTTCAGATGATGATTTCCTTCCATTTGTAGATTTTCCAACAAATTGTTCCACTCTTGATTCGCTGCTGAACTGATGAAACGTTCCATTCCACTGCACCCAACTTGATTTAAAGCGGTGTAGTGTGACGTTCCAGAATGCCCTGGAACGTGCGAATCAAGCGCGCCTTAAGTCAGATAGAGTCTGTATAGTACATTCTACGCGATATAAACATTCAAAGCGCTGCGCGCATTTGAATGTTTACTTCGCGTAGAACCTACTATACAGCCTCTGTCTAATACGTAAGTTTTGATCGTCATTTTCAGTGAAAAGACGACGATATTGATAACGAGCATTCAGAAAAAGCAGAAATTACACCGAAAGTCGCTAGTCTAGAAAGACAATGGGGGTATTTTTTGCGTAATTGTCGATAAATCCATTTGGTATCAAAACAAGCACGGTTTAGCACGACTTTAGCGTTTCCTCATATAGTTAAGGTGTTGTTGGTAAAAAGATGAACTGTTTTAAATCTCAAATAATTGGAGAAAAAATATGCGCT